>JAMPIV010007117.1:0-149800 GCA_024509875.1 Oreohelix idahoensis
AATTGGTTGTTGTTGTTATTTTTTTTTTTTTTTTTTTTTTTGGGTGGTGGGTTTATAATGTGGGGTAGGAGGGATTGGGGTGTGTGGGCATATTTTAAGTTAATATCGAGTTTTTGTTTATGTATGGTGAAGCGAGTGGACATTAGGTAGATTATAGTTTGGAGAGGTCACAGCAAATTGAGTCACTTGGGTCAATTTCGATAATCAACGCATTAGTCGGATTTGTTGTCCTTTTTGTTCGCACGATAAACATTCCGGCGAAGAATAGCTGATGTGATTCAATGAATTTTTAACTCTATCATCTCTGCCAACGCTTTTTCTAACTGTGCTTAAAATGTATCGGTTAGGATACGGTCGACTCGATAGATGCAGGTCATAAGAATAATCTTGAATGGACATCAGTTTGACCCAGGAATGTCAATAAGACATCCTGAAATTGTTCAACATAGAGAAACTTGTTTCTGTCTCCTGAATAGTTGGGAGAAATCGCAACATCTTTCCATATCTTAGAATAATCACCTGGACAAGTTGTCCGCAAGCGTCTGGTCTTATTGCAAATTGCCTTGCCTTCTGTTTCGCAAATTCAGAAGAAGCAGTTGCCAATTTGCATGCTTCAATAATCTTGTGTCTAAGTGCGATGACATATTCATAAGAGGATTTTGTGTCATCGACAATATTATCAGCAGTTATAAGATCATGAAGTAAGGACATAGGACCTCGCGGTTTCGCGCCGAAGACAAGTTCAAAGGGAGAAAATCCTGTATGTTCGTTGGCGACCTCTCTATATGCAAAGAGAGCCGCGGGTAAAACCCTATCCCAATCCTGAGGATGATCTTCTGTTATCTTACCTAGTAGGTTTTTCAGAGTTCTATTCAAACGTTCCACCACCCCATTGGACATAGGATGATAAATACTACTCAGCGATCTCTCTATCTTCAGAGTCGACATTACTTGAGACATGGTATCCGATATGAGTTGGGTACCATGGTCCGATAATATTTCTGCTGGAAATCCCAGACGAGAAAATATTAACCAAAGAGCATCTGCAATATCAGCAGTAGTTATGCTCTTTAGAGGAACAGCCTCGGCCAACGTGTGCACATATCAACACACGTCAAAATAAATTGGTGTCCTCTAGCAGACTTTATCTTAAATGGACCAATGATGTCTATCGCCATTTTTTGAAATGGTCGAATGGGAATGTCTGCAGCCTGAATAGGTGCAGCATGGCGTGGACCTCTGGATTTAATCTCTTGACATACTTTACAAGATCGACAATAGATTCGTATGTCCTTATTCACAGCAGGCCAAAAGAAAGATTGAAGGACTCTAGCTTTAGTACGGGAAAAACCCATATGTCCAGCACACTGCGAATCATGAGCGTGCTGTAAGATTTTAACTCTCATATTTTTGGGCACAAGAATTTGAGAATGAATGGATTTAGCGGAGTCTTGTACCATACGTACAAGTACGCCATTCCTCATCGTAATCCAAGATTTACGATTTGTATCCTTATTCGGATCACCTTTTGTTGCCAGAGGAAAGAATTTCTTCAGAGTAGTATCATCTTCCTGCTGTTTAATAAAAGAAACATGCGAAATCTCCAAGAGATCACCTTGGTTCTGGTCATTATTATCTCCAGAAGGCGAAGATTGCGGCCTGTTTAGAGCTTGAGCTCTAGTGACCACAGCATTTGCAGTATGCATATTATCACTTTTCCCACTCGGCAATTTGTTTGCGGGAGTGCATTCTTTCGCACCATGAATGCGACCGACGATAAGATCAGCGATCGGATTCGGCAGAAGACATGCGTGCACATCTCCTGTTAAGAAGGGAGTAAAGATGTTGATAATGGCAGTTGTGTACTTCTCCAATGTGCCACCAAATGTTATGCATTTGATTATTTTGCCAGTGGCTCGAGAAGGATCTATAAGTGACTGCCTCACTCCAATGGTTGTGCACCCGGAATCGAAAAGAATTGAGACCGGAGTACCATCTACTAGACCTCTATTCAATACAAGAGCACCTCTTCCATCATGCGCGACTGACGCAGGAAGAGCAGGAAGAGGATGACCACAGCTTAAAGTCGAAACTGTGGTTGGCTCGAATAATGTTTTGCATTGGGAACACTGAAATGCTCTGTCAAAATCGAAAGCAGAACATCCCACACTATTAGAGTCTTTCTTATCATTGGTTTGATTACCGGCTTCGTGAACTCTTGTTGTGCAGAGTTAGCCTGGTAATGAGATTTACCATGTCTTTTGTGTTGTGATCTACCTCGGTTATTGTTGCCTCTGTAATTATTATTCCCTTTGTTATAACCCCTATTTGGGTTTGAATCACAATATTCATGATCATAATCATCATGCTCATTATAATGAGTATCCCTGTAATGTTGGTTTTGTTGTTTCCATGAAGAACTTGGGTAGTTCCTATGGTTACTCCCTTTTCGGAAATTTCTATAATTATGGGCACCCCTCGCGTATCGAGGACTGTCAGCCCGATTCCAGTTCTTCGAAGAAGAACCGTGATTTGAGTGGTTACCTTGGTTTTGATACTTATTCCAATTAACCTTTTTATCAAATTTATTTTGAGCTCCTTGGAATTTGTGTGAGTAATTATGATTATATTCTGTTGCTGAAGCAACTGGCATACCCTCTTTAATGTTAGTGTTACTAAGAATCATGTCAGGGTGTGCCGTGGCATACTGGTCACAATATTCTTCCATTTGCTTTAATGTACTAGGTTTACGCTCATGTAAAAAACTCTAGGAATGGTTTATTTACCGAAGACATAACCTTGTCTCTTAGCAATAAATCCGTAAGACCATCAAATGTTTTCTCTATTTTGGATAATTCAATCCATCGTGATAGTGTAAGTCGTGCTTTTGAAATGAATTCTGAGAATTCTACACCTACCTCATGTCTCATTGTTTTAAACAAAAGACGATAACCTTCCTCTGACAGCTGGTATCTCTTTATCAAAGCTGCCCTAATAGCATCATAATTATCCTTGTCGGCCTCTTCAACCAAACATAACTTAGTCAGAGACTCCCCTTTTAGATTTTCAGACAACTGATTCACATACTGTGATTTGTCAACATTATGAGCTCGACAAGCACGTTCAAATCTAGAAAGCCAAAATGTTATATCATCACTGGCAGAGTTGAACGCTGGCACCTTGACCTTATAATTAAAGGGTTTACCATTACCACCAGATGCCTGATTAACATTAGTCATACTTGTCAATCTTAATTTCTCTAACTCAAATTCATGTTCTCTTATCGCTTTTCTCTCTTCAGCTTCTAATTTTTTCTGTTCAGTTTCTCTGTCTAATCTTTTTTGTTCAGCAGCAGCAGCAGCAGCTTCTAATTTTTTCTGTTCTGCAGCAGCATCAGCTTCTCTTTCTAATCTTTTCTCTTCAGCCAGGGCTTTTCTCTCTTCAGCAGCAGCAGCAGCTTCTAATTTTTTCTGTTCTGCAGCAGCATCAGCTTCTCTTTCTAATCTTTTCTCTTCAGCCAGGGCTTTTCTCTCTTCAGCAGCAGCAGCAGCTTTTCTCTCCTCCGCAGCAGCTTCTAATTTTTTTTCTTCTATTTGAAGTTTTCTCTCCTCCAACTTCTGCTTTCCATTTATTCTCATCTTTTTGTTTTTTCTCTTCTGATTTTAATGCAATAGCAAATTGAGTAGTTGCCCATTCTTCTAACTCTTTTCCAGTCTTATCAAGGGATTTCCCTTGTGCAATAAAGTAATCTAATGTAGACATCTTGTCTTATTAAATCAGAAACCTGAAAAAGTAAATAAATTACCTTATTTCACTTTCATGGGAGACAAGTCTATACTATAGACTTAGTCTTAGTGAAAACCTTGTATGGTTATTTTGTTTATAATATAACCAATGATAACTTGAGTACCTGTGAAAAACAATATCTGTATATCTCAAACACTGTGGGAGACAAGCCTTAGAAAGGTCTTGTATACTTCCTTAATGTAATCAATGATCACTTGAGTACCTGTGGAAAATAATATTTTCTATCCCAATCACTGTGGGGAACAAACCTTACAAAGGTCTTGTACACTTTCCTAGTGTAATCAATGATCATAAGTACTGGTCTGTACTATAATATAAATATATTCAAATATACCTTATATATTATCTGTCAACCAAAGACATTAACAAGGACAAACAAGAAAAGACAATATGAAAACAATTGCAGGAGTCAAATTAAATCAAATAGAAAAAATCAAAAAATAATGATCACCGAATCTGTGATGATAACCGCAATGAAATCAACAAGACAAATAACGCCACAGTGTATAAACATAAGGGTGTAAAGAACTGAAATGAAAGGAAAGATGAGACTTACAATTATACAAACAAATCAAACAAAATTAAAGAACATAGAAATATTACAAAAACAACAAGAAAGACAGTATCGTCACAGCTAACAAATATTTGCAAACAATGTTGCATGCAAATTTCAATTAAGAAATTTGCTCCCTATAGAACGCTAGAGCAAGACCAATGTCACTTGGTATTTCTTGTTCTAGTCACCTCCCATCCAGGCCCGCAGAATACAAACTAACTTAACACACAACAAATAACATATAAACATAAATACATGTAAACCTTAATAGCATAAATGCATACATAATATGATTAAATAATATAGAAATGTGATGTTAATAGTGTGTCGCAGAAAGGATGTGTTGCAGAGAAGGCTTATCACACATATGAGGAGGATCTCTGACAAATAGACTCTTGCAGAGGCATAAACTTCTCCTAGAAAAACATCTATGAATCACTGTTAAACCTTAAACAGTGCCAGCCCTGGAAAAAGCACTGGCCACCACTGTAGAGTATCTGTGTTGTAGAATATCTGGTTTTGTAGATGTCTTCGCCACTACTGAATGCCTGGATGCGGATGTTATTTTTGGGTCATGCACTGATCATCACTGAAGAAAGTCTTCTTCAGTTACCTCTGCATCATCGAATGAACCTGTCATATTGACATTGAGTGGGAGTGTCAAGTAACGCGAATGGTGTAGTAGTTCGGTGTAACAGACCACTTGATAATACCTCTCACACACTCTCATGTAATGCAATGACGACTTGAACTGCCTCTGACATTTCAATAGTTTAATGAAGGCACGCAAACAAGACAGCACGGATACAGTCATGGGGACATGTTGACATCAATTCATTGGTTATTTGAATCGTGGATAATACATTCATGTAGTAGTGAAATATAATTCAACCCAAAGTAACATTCACTGTTCTGGTAACTAATCGCCGTATCCTCTACTGACTGAACGCGTCAATGAGGATCGGTAAACATACAAAAGTCATTGGCCCAACCTTCATTTCATGGCTAAGTTCTTAAGCTGAAATATGTCTAAAGTTTGTATAATACTCATAAGCCACGATAGTGGGTTTTCACCTCCTAACAAGATCTCGATACCACTGCCCGATAGTAGGATACATAATCTGTTCTCTTGACAGTGATCAAAAAATATGATGACAGAAATATAACATGGCCGCCTTCCTGAGTTGTCGCTCACTCACTCATAGGAAGGTAGATATAAGCCAAAGTTAATTTAGAATGTGCCTATAAATAATTTCATGAAGTTTTCCATACAGCTCTACAGTAATCCAGTTACTTCAGGTAGACATAACTGCTGTAGGAAAGCCTGTCATCTTCGTCGATACAAAACACGATCCTAGCGATACGAAGCACAATGTTCCATCTAGGTCTAATCGACTCGAGATCATCAAAAATAGGGTCTGGCATAACTGGAGTCCGAATCACACATATGAGGAGGATCTCTGACAAATAGACTCTTGCAGAGACATAAACTTCTCCTAGAAAAACATCTATGAATCACTGTTAAACCTTAAACAGTGCGAGCCCTGGAAAAAGCACTCAGCCATCTTAGCGACATTATCGGAACTCTTCACAGCCCAGAAGGACTACGAAAACCTGCGCTAGATTCCGGCAGAAAGAATATAGTCCGACCTGAACATATAAAGGTATACAATATACGACTGAATCTTCTTTCACTAGACAAGTAGTACACATGAATTCAGGCCATAAACATAACAAGCAAAATTAATCTATTTTCTAGCCCGAACAAATAAGAACGGACATGAATACAATATCCATGCGCCGAGTCAATATCAAGAAAGATCACTCATATAATCAAAAGTGTAAATCAATCATGAATTATCTAGCTTTACCAGAGGAAGCATTTTCATAAACAAATGAATGCAAATATATATTTTCCATATTAAATAGCCATATCGTATTTTTGTAATATGTGCGTCAAAATATGCACGCAACAGATTACCACACCCCTCGGGAAAAAAAAGGTACATTTTTTTTGAAATACATCTAGGAGCAACATACAATAGGCTCACAACGCACCAATAACAATGCGCAGATGATAAGCATTGAGAATATATTTCATGAACTTAGAGAAAGTATTTCTCTAAGTATAAATATTTCCAGAGAGGTGTCACCAACGCATACTACAATACTGGCAATGCCACACTTTCTACATCAGTTTATACATAAATTTCATCTTAGATATCTTAACATCATGAACATCAAAGACGAAAAAACATTGAAAGATCAGCGGTGAATAAACATCAATGAACCGCTAAGTAGTGTTACAATCAATATATGATATATTACATATGTGTACACATTTCAACATAGGAACAACTGTAGCAAAGTTAGGCATATAATTTAACAGTTATGAATCATGTGGGCATCTAGACAAAATATCTGCAATCACATTTTCTGACCCACGGATAGCTCGCACCGAAAAATGAAACGGCTGCAGAGCAATCGCGTATCGCGTTGATCTCGCGCTCTTCAGATTTTTACTCTGAATAGCCATAAGAGCTTTCTGGTCAGTTTCCACAATGAAATGCGCGCCAAGAAGAAATCTTTGCAGTTTAAAGATTGACCAAACCATAGCCAATAATTCACGGTCTAGGACCGAGTAATTCTTCTCTGCGGCATTTAATTTTCGAGAAATATACATCACAGGATGCAGAGTTCCAGAGTACTCTTGCATTAGTGCTGCTCCAATCCCTGTGGATGAAGCGTCATTACGAAGAATAAATGTCTTATCCTTAGAAGGCAATACTAGGATAGGTGAAGCAGAAAACATAGTTTTAACCTTATCCAAAGAGGATTGACATTCTTGAGTCCAATGGACTACATTAGGAGACCCTTTCTTTAGCAAGGAAGAAAGAGGTGACATAATGGAGGACAGATTCGGAATGAATCGTCCATAAAATTGTATTAGACCTAAGAGACTTCGCACTTGCTTTTTAGTCTTAGGAATAGAAATGTTAAGTATCTTACTTGTATTATGGTCCTCTGTTTTTAGGAAACCATGACCAACACGGTGACCTAAGAAAGATATTTCGCTAAAACCAATACAAGCTTTAGATGGTTTCGCTGTCAGGTTATGCTCGCGTAAGATAGACAATAGTTCATTTATCCCATTATAGTGATCGTTCCAAGTATCACTGAAAAGACAGATGTCATCAAGATATGCAATGACATCTGAGCGATGAGATAGGATTCGACGCATCATGCGTACGAATGTTGCAGGGGCGTTCATAAGGCCGAAAGGCATAAAATTCCATTGGAATAGACCCCTAGGCGTCGAAAAAGCAGTAAACGGTTTGGCGTGTTCGGATAGTGGAACTTGCCAATATCCCTTAGACAAATCGAGTTTAGTAAAGAAATGAGAATTCGATAGTCTCGTAAGTAGCTCTTCTAGTAAAGGCATAGGTTCAGCATCAAATTTAGTCACTTGGTTCAATTTGCGATAATCAACGCAAAGACGTATGTTGTTGTCTTTTTTTCGCACGATAACCATCGGCGAAGAATATGCTGATGTGGATGGTTCAATAATTTTTAACTCTATCATCTCATCCAACTCTTTTTCTACCTGTGCTTGAAAATGTATCGGGATAGGATACGGTCTGACTCTTATAGGATTATGGTCAGTAAGAATAATGTCATGTTGAATGACATCAGTTTGACCAGGAATGTCAGTAAGGACATCCTGAAATTGTTCTAACATAGTAGAAACTTGTTTCTGTTCTCCTGGAGATAATTCGGGAGAAATCGCAACATCTTTCCATGATTCATTAGAGTGAAGCGGAATCATTGGAAAAGGTAGATTTACATCCGAGAAACTCGTTTCCTCATCCTGTATTACTGACAGTGATGAGTAATGTCCATGTTGGACTGGAAAATCGTCCGTTGCCTGGAAAACAGGTTGTAAATAATCCGGACGTTCATGGAATTCCGTGAGCATGTTGATGTGGAAGGTTTTATGCTTCCCGTCAATATCGACGATATAGTCAACATCGGAAACTTTTGATATTATATCGTACGGACCTTTCCAAGAAATAAGAAGTCTGTTTTCTCTACAAGGTAGTAGGACCAATACTTTGTCACCTGGACAGAGTTGTCGCAAGCGTCTGGTCTTATTGGCAAATTGCCTTGCCTTCTGTTTCGCAAATTCAGAAGAAGCAGTTGCCAATTTACATGCTTCAATAATCTTGTGTCTAAGTGCAATGACATATTCATAAGAGGATTTTGTGTCATCGACAATATTATCAGCAGTTATGAGATCATGAAGTAAGGACATAGGACCTCGCGGTTTCGCGCCGAAGACAAGTTCAAAAGGAGAAAATCCTGTATGTTCGTTGGCGACCTCTCTATATGCAAAGAGAGCCGCGGGTAAAACCCTGTCCCAATCCTGAGGATGATCCTCAGTTATCTTACCTAGTAGGTTTTTCAGAGTTCTATTCAGACGTTCCACCATCCCATTGGACATAGGATGATAAATACTACTCAGAGATCTCTCTATCTTTAGAGTCGACATCACTTGAGACATGGTATCCGATATAAGTTGGCTACCATGGTCCGATAATATTTCTGCTGGAAATCCCAGACGAAAAAAATATTAACCAAAGAGCATCTGCAATATCAGCAGTAGTTATGCTCTTTAGAGGAACAGCCTCTGGCCAACGTGTGCACATATCCACACACGTCAAAATAAATTGGTGTCCTCTAGCAGACTTTATCTTAAATGGACCAATGATGTCTATCGCCATTTTTTGAAATGGTCGAATGGGAATGTCTGCAGCCTGAATAGGTGCAGCATGGCGTGGACCTCTGGATTTAACCTCTTGACATACTTTACAAGATCGACAATAGATTCGTATGTCCTTATTCACAGCAGGCCAAAAGAAAGATGCAAGAACTCTAGATTTAGTACGGGAAAAACCCATATGTCCAGCACACTGAGAATCATGAGCGTGCTGTAAGATTTTAACTCTCATATTTTTGGGCACAAGAATTTGAGAATGAATGGATTTAGCGGAGTCTTGTACCATACGTACAAGTACGCCATTCCTCATCGTAATCCAAGATTTACGCTTTGTATCCTTATTCGGATCACCTTTTGTTGCCAGAGTAAAGAATTTCTTTAGAGTAGGATCATCTTCCTGCTTTTTTATAAAGGAAACATGCGAAATCTCCAAGAGATCACCTTGGTTCTGGTCATCATTATCTCCAGAAGGCGAAGATTGCGGCATGTTTAGAGCTTGAGCTCTAGTGACCACAGCATTTGCAGTATGCATATTATCACTTTCCCACTCGGCAATTTGTTGCGGAGTGCATTCTTTCGCACCATGAATGCGACCGACGATAAGATCAGCGATCGGATTCGGCAGAAGACATGCGTGCACATCTCCTGTAAAGAAGGGAGTAGAGATGTTGATAATGGCAGTGGAGTACTTCTCCAATGTGCCACCAAATGTTATGCATTTGATTATCTTGCCAGTGGCTCGAGAAGGATCTATAAGTGACTGCCTCACTCCAATGGTTGTGCACCCGGAATCGAAAAGAATTGAGACCGGAGTACCATCTACTAGACCTCTATTCAATACAAGAGCACCTCTTCCATCATGCGCGACTGACGCAGGAAGAGCAGGAAGAGGATGACCACAGCTTAAAGTCGAAACTGTGGTTGGCTCGAATAATGTTTTGCATTGGGAACACTGAAATGCTCTGTCAAAATCGAAAGCAGAACATCCCACACTATTAGAGTCTTTCTTATCATTGGTTTGATTACCGGCTTCGTGAAACTCTTGTTGTGCAGAGTTAGCCTGGTAATGAGATTTACCATGTCTTTTGTGTTGTGATCTACCTCGGTTATTGTTGCCTCTGTAATTATTATTCCCTCTGTTATAACCCCTATTTGGGTTTGAATCACAATATTCATGATCATAATCATCATGCTCATTATAATGAGTATCCCTGTAATGTTGGTTTTGTTGTTTCCATGAAGAACTTGGGTAGTTCCTATGGTTACTCCCTTTTCGGAAATTTCTATAATTATGGGCACCCCTCGCGTATCGAGGACTGTCAGCCCGATTCCAGTTCTTCTTCGAAGAAGAACCGTGATTTGAGTGGTTACCTTGGTTTTGATACTTATTCCAATTAACCTTTTTATCAAATTTATTTTGAGCTCCTTGGAATTTGTGTGAGTAATTATGATTATATTCTGTTGCTGAAGCAACTGGCATACCCTCTTTAATGTTAGTGTTACTAAGAATCATGTCAGGGTGTGCCGTGGCATACTGGTCACAATATTCTTCCATTTGCTTTAATGTACTAGGTTTACGCTCATGTAAAAACTCTAGGAATGGTTTATTTACCGAAGACATAACCTTGTCTCTTAGCAATAAATCCGTAAGACCATCAAATGTTTTCTCTATTTTGGATAATTCAATCCATCGTGATAGTGTAAGTCGTGCTTTTGAAATGAATTCTGAGAATTCTACACCTACCTCAGGTCTCATTGTTTTAAACAAAAGACGATAACCTTCCTCTGACAGCTGGTATCTCTTTATCAAAGCTGCCCTAATAGCATCATAATTATCCTTGTCGGCCTCTTCAACCAAACATAACTTAGTCAGAGACTCCCCTTTTAGATTTTCAGACAACTGATTCACATACTGTGATTTGTCAACATTATGAGCTCGACAAGCACGTTCAAATCTAGAAAGCCAAAATGTTATATCATCACTGGCAGAGTTGAACGCTGGCACCTTGACCTTATAATTAAAGGGTTTACCATTACCACCAGATGCCTGATTAACATTAGTCATACTTGTCAATCTTAATTTCTCTAACTCAAATTCATGTTCTCTTATCGCTTTTCTCTCTTCAGCTTCTAATTTTTTCTGTTCAGTTTCTCTGTCTAATCTTTTTTGTTCAGCAGCAGCAGCAGCAGCTTCTAATTTTTTCTGTTCTGCAGCAGCATCAGCTTCTCTTTCTAATCTTTTCTCTTCAGCCAGGGCTTTTCTCTCTTCAGCAGCAGCAGCAGCTTCTAATTTTTTCTGTTCTGCAGCAGCATCAGCTTCTCTTTCTAATCTTTTCTCTTCATCCAGGGCTTTTCTCTCTTCAGCAGCAGCAGCAGCTTTTCTCTCCTCCGCAGCAGCTTCTAATTTTTTTTTCTTCTATTTGAAGTTTTCTCTCCTCAGCAGCAGCTTTTTTCTCCTCAGCAGCAGCTTTTTTCTCCTCAGCTTGCATCTGCAATCTGAAATTCTCAGCATCTATCTTCTTTTGTTCAACTTCTGCTTTCCATTTATTCTCATCTTTTTGTTTTTTCTCTTCTGATTTTAATGCAATAGCAAATTGAGTAGTTGCCCATTCTTCTAACTCTTTTCCAGTCTTATCAAGGGATTTCCCTTGTGCAATAAAGTAATCTAATGTAGACATCTTGTCTTATTAAATCAGAAACCTGAAAAAGTAAATAAATTACCTTATTTCACTTTCATGGGAGACAAGTCTATACTATAGACTTAGTCTTAGTGAAAACCTTGTATGGTTATTTTGTTTATAATATAACCAATGATAACTTGAGTACCTGTGAAAAACAATATCTGTATATCTCAAACACTGTGGGAGACAAGCCTTAGAAAGGTCTTGTATACTTCCTTAATGTAATCAATGATCACTTGAGTACCTGTGGAAAATAATATTTTCTATCCCAATCACTGTGGGGAACAAACCTTACAAAGGTCTTGTACACTTTCCTAGTGTAATCAATGATCATAAGTACTGGTCTGTACTATAATATAAATATATTCAAAAATATACCTTATATATTATCTGTCAACCAAAGACATTAACAAGGACAAACAAGAAAAGACAATATGAAAACAATTGCAGGAGTCAAATTAAATCAAATAGAAAAAATCAAAAAATAATGATCACCGAATCTGTGATGATAACCGCAATGAAATCAACAAGACAAATAACGCCACAGTGTATAAACATAAGGGTGTAAAGAACTGAAATGAAAGGAAAGATGAGACTTACAATTATACAAACAAATCAAACAAAATTAAAGAACATAGAAATATTACAAAAACAACAAGAAAGACAGTATCGTCACAGCTAACAAATATTTGCAAACAATGTTGCATGCAAATTTCAATTAAGAAATTTGCTCCCTATAGAACGCTAGAGCAAGACCAATGTCACTTGGTATTTCTTGTTCTAGTCACCTCCCATCCAGGCCCGCAGAATACAAACTAACTTAACACACAACAAATAACATATAAACATAAATACATGTAAACCTTAATAGCATAAATGCATACATAATATGATTAAATAATATGGCAATGTGATGTTAATAGTGTGTCGCAGAAAGGATGTGTTGCAGAGAAGGCTTATCACACATATGAGGAGGATCTCTGACAAATAGACTCTTGCAGAGGCATAAACTTCTCCTAGAAAAACATCTATGAATCACTGTTAAACCTTAAACAGTGCCAGCCCTGAAAAAAAAAGCACTGGCCATTTTATACACTGTAGAGTATCTGTGTTGTAGAATATCTGGTTTTGTAGATGTCTTCGCCACTACTGAATGCCTGGATGCGGATGTTATTTTTGGGTCATGCACTGATCATCACTGAAGAAAGTCTTCTTCAGTTACCTCTGCATCATCGAATGAACCTGTCATATTGACATTGAGTGGGAGTGTCAAGTAACGCGAATGGTGTAGTAGTTCGGTGTAACAGACCACTTGATAATACCTCTCACACACTCTCATGTAATGCAATGACGACTTGAACTGCCTCTGACATTTCAATAGTTTAATGAAGGCACGCAAACAAGACAGCACGGATACAGTCATGGGGACATGTTGACATCAATTCATTGGTTATTTGAATCGTGGATAATACATTCATGTAGTAGTGAAATATAATTCAACCCAAAGTAACATTCACTGTTCTGGTAACTAATCGCCGTATCCTCTACTGACTGAACGCGTCAATGAGGATCGGTAAACATACAAAAGTCATTGGCCCAACCTTCATTTCATGGCTAAGTTCTTAAGCTGAAATATGTCTAAAGTTTGTATAATACTCATAAGCCACGATAGTGGGTTTTCACCTCCTAACAAGATCTCGATACCACTGCCCGATAGTAGGATACATAATCTGTTCTCTTGACAGTGATCAAAAAATATGATGACAGAAATATAACATGGCCGCCTTCCTGAGTTGTCGCTCACTCACTCATAGGAAGGTAGATATAAGCCAAAGTTAATTTAGAATGTGCCTATAAATAATTTCATGAAGTTTTCCATACAGCTCTACAGTAATCCAGTTACTTCAGGTAGACATAACTGCTGTAGGAAAGCCTGTCATCTTCGTCGATACAAAACACGATCCTAGCGATACGAAGCACAATGTTCCATCTAGGTCTAATCGACTCGAGATCATCAAAAATAGGGTCTGGCATAACTGGAGTCCGAATCACACATATGAGGAGGATCTCTGACAAATAGACTCTTGCAGAGACATAAACTTCTCCTAGAAAAACATCTATGAATCACTGTTAAACCTTAAACAGTGCGAGCCCAGGAAAAAGCACTCAGCCATCTTAGCGACATTATCGGAACTCTTCACAGCCCAGAAGGACTACGAAAACCTGCGCTAGATTCCGGCAGAAAGAATATAGTCCGACCTGAACATATAAAGGTATACAATATACGACTGAATCTTCTTTCACTAGACAAGTAGTACACATGAATTCAGGCCATAAACATAACAAGCAAAATTAATCTATTTTCTGGCCCGAACAAATAAGAACGGACATGAATACAATATCCATGCGCCGAGTCAATATCAAGAAAGATCACTCATATAATCAAAAGTGTAAATCAATCATGAATTATCTAGCTTTACCAGAGGAAGCATTTTCATAAACAAATGAATGCAAATATATATTTTCCATATTAAATAGCCATATCGTATTTTTGTAATATGTGCGTCAAAATATGCACGCAACAGATTACCACACCCCTCGGGAAAAAAAAGGTACATTTTTTTTTTTTTTTGAAATACATCTAGGAGCAACATACAATAGGCTCACAACGCACCAATAACAATGCGCAGATGATAAGCATTGAGAATATATTTCATGAACTTAGAGAAAGTATTTCTCTAAGTATAAATATTTCCAGAGAGGTGTCACCAACGCATACTACAATACTGGCAATGCCACACTTTCTACATCAGTTTATACATAAATTTCATCTTAGATATCTTAACATCATGAACATCAAAGACGAAAAAACATTGAAAGATCAGCGGTGAATAAACATCAATGAACCGCTAAGTAGTGTTACAATCAATATATGATATATTACATATGTGTACACATTTCAACATAGGAACAACTGTAGCAAAGTTAGGCATATAATTTAACAGTTATGAATCATGTGGGCATCTAGACAAAATATCTGCAATCACATTTTCTGACCCACGGATAGCTCGCACCGAAAAATGAAACGGCTGCAGAGCAATCGCGTATCGCGTTGATCTCGCGCTCTTCAGATTTTTACTCTGAATAGCCATAAGAGCTTTCTGGTCAGTTTCCACAATGAAATGCGCGCCAAGAAGAAATCTTTGCAGTTTAAAGATTGACCAAACCATAGCCAATAATTCACGGTCTAGGACCGAGTAATTCTTCTCTGCGGCATTTAATTTTCGAGAAATATACATCACAGGATGCAGAGTTCCAGAGTACTCTTGCATTAGTGCTGCTCCAATCCCTGTGGATGAAGCGTCATTACGAAGAATAAATGTCTTATCCTTAGAAGGCAATACTAGGATAGGTGAAGCAGAAAACATAGTTTTAACCTTATCCAAAGAGGATTGACATTCTTGAGTCCAATGGACTACATTAGGAGACCCTTTCTTTAGCAAGGAAGAAAGAGGTGACATAATGGAGGACAGATTCGGAATGAATCGTCCATAAAATTGTATTAGACCTAAGAGACTTCGCACTTGCTTTTTAGTCTTAGGAATAGAAATGTTAAGTATCTTACTTGTATTATGGTCCTCTGTTTTTAGGAAACCATGACCAACACGGTGACCTAAGAAAGATATTTCGCTAAAACCAATACAAGCTTTAGATGGTTTCGCTGTCAGGTTATGCTCGCGTAAGATAGACAATAGTTCATTTATCCCATTATAGTGATCGTTCCAAGTATCACTGAAAAGACAGATGTCATCAAGATATGCAATGACATCTGAGCGATGAGATAGGATTCGACGCATCATGCGTACGAATGTTGCAGGGGCGTTCATAAGGCCGAAAGGCATAAAATTCCATTGGAATAGACCCCTAGGCGTCGAAAAAGCAGTAAACGGTTTGGCGTGTTCGGATAGTGGAACTTGCCAATATCCCTTAGACAAATCGAGTTTAGTAAAGAAATGAGAATTCGATAGTCTCGTAAGTAGCTCTTCTAGTAAAGGCATAGGTTCAGCATCAAATTTAGTCACTTGGTTCAATTTGCGATAATCAACGCAAAGACGTATGTTGTTGTCTTTTTTTTTCGCACGATAACCATCGGCGAAGAATATGCTGATGTGGATGGTTCAATAATTTTTAACTCTATCATCTCATCCAACTCTTTTTCTACCTGTGCTTGAAAATGTATCGGGATAGGATACGGTCTGACTCTTATAGGATTATGGTCAGTAAGAATAATGTCATGTTGAATGACATCAGTTTGACCAGGAATGTCAGTAAGGACATCCTGAAATTGTTCTAACATAGTAGAAACTTGTTTCTGTTCTCCTGGAGATAATTCGGGAGAAATCGCAACATCTTTCCATGATTCATTAGAGTGAAGCGGAATCATTGGAAAAGGTAGATTTACATCCGAGAAACTCGTTTCCTCATCCTGTATTACTGACAGTGATGAGTAATGTCCATGTTGGACTGGAAAATCGTCCGTTGCCTGGAAAACAGGTTGTAAATAATCCGGACGTTCATGGAATTCCGTGAGCATGTTGATGTGGAAGGTTTTATGCTTCCCGTCAATATCGACGATATAGTCAACATCGGAAACTTTTTATATTATATCGTACGGACCTTTCCAAGAAATAAGAAGTCTGTTTTCTCTACAAGGTAGTAGGACCAATACTTTGTCACCTGGACAGAGTTGTCGCAAGCGTCTGGTCTTATTGGCAAATTGCCTTGCCTTCTGTTTCGCAAATTCAGAAGAAGCAGTTGCCAATTTACATGCTTCAATAATCTTGTGTCTAAGTGCAATGACATATTCATAAGAGGATTTTGTGTCATCGACAATATTATCAGCAGTTATGAGATCATGAAGTAAGGACATAGGACCTCGCGGTTTCGCGCCGAAGACAAGTTCAAAAGGAGAAAATCCTGTATGTTCGTTGGCGACCTCTCTATATGCAAAGAGAGCCGCGGGTAAAACCCTGTCCCAATCCTGAGGATGATCCTCAGTTATCTTACCTAGTAGGTTTTTCAGAGTTCTATTCAGACGTTCCACCATCCCATTGGACATAGGATGATAAATACTACTCAGAGATCTCTCTATCTTTAGAGTCGACATCACTTGAGACATGGTATCCGATATAAGTTGGCTACCATGGTCCGATAATATTTCTGCTGGAAATCCCAGACGAGAAAATATTAACCAAAGAGCATCTGCAATATCAGCAGTAGTTATGCTCTTTAGAGGAACAGCCTCTGGCCAACGTGTGCACATATCCACACACGTCAAAATAAATTGGTGTCCTCTAGCAGACTTTATCTTAAATGGACCAATGATGTCTATCGCCATTTTTTGAAATGGTCGAATGGGAATGTCTGCAGCCTGAATAGGTGCAGCATGGCGTGGACCTCTGGATTTAACCTCTTGACATACTTTACAAGATCGACAATAGATTCGTATGTCCTTATTCACAGCAGGCCAAAAGAAAGATGCAAGAACTCTAGATTTAGTACGGGAAAAACCCATATGTCCAGCACACTGAGAATCATGAGCGTGCTGTAAGATTTTAACTCTCATATTTTTGGGCACAAGAATTTGAGAATGAATGGATTTAGCGGAGTCTTGTACCATACGTACAAGTACGCCATTCCTCATCGTAATCCAAGATTTACGATTTGTATCCTTATTCGGATCACCTTTTGTTGCCAGAGTAAAGAATTTCTTTAGAGTAGGATCATCTTCCTGCTGTTTTATAAAGGAAACATGCGAAATCTCCAAGAGATCACCTTGGTTCTGGTCATCATTATCTCCAGAAGGCGAAGATTGCGGCATGTTTAGAGCTTGAGCTCTAGTGACCACAGCATTTGCAGTATGCATATTATCACTTTCCCACTCGGCAATTTGTTGCGGAGTGCATTCTTTCGCACCATGAATGCGACCGACGATAAGATCAGCGATCGGATTCGGCAGAAGACATGCGTGCACATCTCCTGTAAAGAAGGGAGTAGAGATGTTGATAATGGCAGTGGAGTACTTCTCCAATGTGCCACCAAATGTTATGCATTTGATTATCTTGCCAGTGGCTCGAGAAGGATCTATAAGTGACTGCCTCACTCCAATGGTTGTGCACCCGGAATCGAAAAGAATTGAGACCGGAGTACCATCTACTAGACCTCTATTCAATACAAGAGCACCTCTTCCATCATGCGCGACTGACGCAGGAAGAGCAGGAAGAGGATGACCACAGCTTAAAGTCGAAACTGTGGTTGGCTCGAATAATGTTTTGCATTGGGAACACTGAAATGCTCTGTCAAAATCGAAAGCAGAACATCCCACACTATTAGAGTCTTTCTTATCATTGGTTTGATTACCGGCTTCGTGAAACTCTTGTTGTGCAGAGTTAGCCTGGTAATGAGATTTACCATGTCTTTTGTGTTGTGATCTACCTCGGTTATTGTTGCCTCTGTAATTATTATTCCCTCTGTTATAACCCCTATTTGGGTTTGAATCACAATATTCATGATCATAATCATCATGCTCATTATAATGAGTATCCCTGTAATGTTGGTTTTGTTGTTTCCATGAAGAACTTGGGTAGTTCCTATGGTTACTCCCTTTTCGGAAATTTCTATAATTATGGGCACCCCTCGCGTATCGAGGACTGTCAGCCCGATTCCAGTTCTTCGAAGAAGAACCGTGATTTGAGTGGTTACCTTGGTTTTGATACTTATTCCAATTAACCTTTTTATCAAATTTATTTTGAGCTCCTTGGAATTTGTGTGAGTAATTATGATTATATTCTGTTGCTGAAGCAACTGGCATACCCTCTTTAATGTTAGTGTTACTAAGAATCATGTCAGGGTGTGCCGTGGCATACTGGTCACAATATTCTTCCATTTGCTTTAATGTACTAGGTTTACGCTCATGTAAAAACTCTAGGAATGGTTTATTTACCGAAGACATAACCTTGTCTCTTAGCAATAAATCCGTAAGACCATCAAATGTTTTCTCTATTTTGGATAATTCAATCCATCGTGATAGTGTAAGTCGTGCTTTTGAAATGAATTCTGAGAATTCTACACCTACCTCAGGTCTCATTGTTTTAAACAAAAGACGATAACCTTCCTCTGACAGCTGGTATCTCTTTATCAAAGCTGCCCTAATAGCATCATAATTATCCTTGTCGGCCTCTTCAA
The DNA here is from genome assembly GCA_024509875.1 of Oreohelix idahoensis. Taxonomy (NCBI): domain Eukaryota; kingdom Metazoa; phylum Mollusca; class Gastropoda; order Stylommatophora; family Oreohelicidae; genus Oreohelix; species Oreohelix idahoensis. The sequence goes on from JAMPIV010007117.1 coordinate 19,067, forward strand.
CCAAACATAACTTAGTCAGAGACTCCCCTTTTAGATTTTCAGACAACTGATTCACATACTGTGATTTGTCAACATTATGAGCTCGACAAGCACGTTCAAATCTAGAAAGCCAAAATGTTATATCATCACTGGCAGAGTTGAACGCTGGCACCTTGACCTTATAATTAAAGGGTTTACCATTACCACCAGATGCCTGATTAACATTAGTCATACTTGTCAATCTTAATTTCTCTAACTCAAATTCATGTTCTCTTATCGCTTTTCTCTCTTCAGCTTCTATTTTTTTTTTCTGTTCAGTTTCTCTGTCTAATCTTTTTTGTTCAGCAGCAGCAGCAGCTTCTAATTTTTTTTCTGATCTGCAGCAGCATCAGCTTCTCTTTCTAATCTTTTCTCTTCAGCCAGGGCTTTTCTCTCTTCAGCAGCAGCAGCAGCAGCTTCTAATTTTTTCTGTTCTGCAGCAGCATCAGCTTCTCTTTCTAATCTTTTCTCTTCAGCCAGGGCTTTTCTCTCTTCAGCAGCAGCAGCAGCAGCTTTTCTCTCCTCCGCAGCAGCTTCTAATTTTTTTTTCTTCTATTTGAAGTTTTCTCTCCTCAGCAGCAGCTTTTTTTCTCCTCAGCAGCAGCTTTTTTCTCCTCAGCTTGCATCTGCAATCTGAAATTCTCAGCATCTATCTTCTTTTGTTCAACTTCTGCTTTCCATTTATTCTCATCTTTTTGTTTTTTCTCTTCTGATTTTAATGCAATAGCAAATTGAGTAGTTGCCCATTCTTCTAACTCTTTTCCAGTCTTATCAAGGGATTTCCCTTGTGCAATAAAGTAATCTAATGTAGACATCTTGTCTTATTAAATCAGAAACCTGAAAAAGTAAATAAATTACCTTATTTCACTTTCATGGGAGACAAGTCTATACTATAGACTTAGTCTTAGTGAAAACCTTGTATGGTTATTTTGTTTATAATATAACCAATGATAACTTGAGTACCTGTGAAAAACAATATCTGTATATCCCAAACACTGTGGGAGACAAGCCTTAGAAAGGTCTTGTATACTTCCTTAATGTAATCAATGATCACTTGAGTACCTGTGGAAAATAATATTTTCTATCCCAATCACTGTGGGGAACAAACCTTACAAAGGTCTTGTACACTTTCCTAGTGTAATCAATGATCATAAGTACTGGTCTGTACTATAATATAAATATATTCAAATATACCTTATATATTATCTGTCAACCAAAGACATTAACAAGGACAAACAAGAAAAGACAATATGAAAACAATTGCAGGAGTCAAATTAAATCAAATAGAAAAAATCAAAAAATAATGATCACCGAATCTGTGATGATAACCGCAATGAAATCAACAAGACAAATAACGCCACAGTGTATAAACATAAGGGTGTAAAGAACTGAAATGAAAGGAAAGATGAGACCTACAATTATACAAACAAATCAAACAAAATTAAAGAACATAGAAATATTACAAAAACAACAAGAAAGACAGTATCGTCACAGCTAACAAATATTTGCAAACAATGTTGCATGCAAATTTCAATTAAGAAATTTGCTCCCTATAGAACGCTAGAGCAAGACCAATGTCACTTGGTATTTCTTGTTCTAGTCACCTCCCATCCAGGCCCGCAGAATACAAACTAACTTAACACACAACAAATAACATATAAACATAAATACATGTAAACCTTAATAGCATAAATGCATACATAATATGATTAAATAATATGGCAATGTGATGTTAATAGAGTGTCGCATAAAAGATGTGTTGCAGAGAAGGCTTATCACACATATGAGGAGGATCTCTGACAAATAGACTCTTGCAGAGACATAAACTTCTCCTAGAAAAACATCTATGAATCACTGTTAAACCTTACAGCGAAAAACTGTCAACAAGCGCTGACCTAGATAACAACGTAACTTGTAACTTGTATTTCATGAGTGCCATGCATCCCATACAGGTCAAGCTGACATCGACTGCCCGTTGTAACTTGTACACTGGTGTTCATGCCCTGGAAAAAGCACTGGCCACCACTGTAGAGTATCTGTGTTGTAGAATATCTGGTTTTGTAGATGTCTTCGCCACTACTGAATGCCTGGATGCGGATGTTATTTTTGGGTCATGCACTGATCATCACTGAAGAAAGTCTTCTTCAGTTACCTCTGCATCATCGAATGAAACTGTCATATTGACATTGAGTGGGAGTGTCAAGTAACGCGAATGGTGTAGTAGTTCGGTGTAACAGACCACTTGATAATACCTCTCACACACTCTCATGTAATGCAATGACGACTTGAACTGCCTCTGACATTTCAATAGTTTAATGAAGGCACGCAAACTGGACAGCACGGATACAGTCATGGGGACATGTTGACATCAATTCATTGGTTATTTGAATCGTGGATAATACATTCATGTAGTAGTGAAATATCATTCAACCCAAAGTAACATTCACTGTTCTGGTAACTAATCGCCGTATCCTCTACTGACTGAACGCGTCAATGAGGATCGGTAAACATACAAAAGTCATTGGCCCAACCTTCATTTCATGGCTAAGTTGTTAAGCTAAAATATGTTCAAAGTTTGTATAATACTCATAAGCCACGATAGTGGGTTTTCACCTCCTAACAAGATCTCGATACCACTGCCCGATAGTAGGATACATAATCTGTTCTCTTGACAGTGATCAAAAAATATGATGACAGAAATATAACATGGCCGCCTTCCTGAGTTGTCGCTCACTCACTCATAGGAAGGTAGATATAAGCCAAAGTTAATTTAGAATGTGCCTATAAATAATTTCATAAAGTTTTCCATACAGCTCTACAGTAATCCAGTTACTTCAGGTAGACATAACTGCTGTAGGAAAGCCTGTCATCTTCGTCGATACAAAACACGATCCTAGCGATACGAAGCACAATGTTCCATCTAGGTCTAATCGACTCGAGATCATCAAAAATAGGGTCTGGCATAACTGGAGTCCGAATCACACATATGAGGAGGATCTCTGACAAATAGACTCTTGCAGAGACATAAACTTCTCCTAGAAAAACATCTATGAATCACTGTTAAACCTTAAACAGTGCCAGCCCTGGAAAAAGCACTCAGCCATCTTAGCGACATTATCGGAACTCTTCACAACCCAGAAGGACTACGAAAACCTGCGCTAGATTCCGGCAGAAAGAATATAGTCCGACCTGAACATATAAAGGTATACAATATACGACTGAATCTTCTTTCACTAGACAAGTAGTACACATGAATTCAGGCTATAAACATAACAAGCAAAAGTAATCTATTTTCTGGCCCGAACAAATAAGAACGGACATGAATACAATATCCATGCGCCGAGTCAATATCAAGAAAGATCACTCATATAATCAAAAGTGTAAATCAATCATGAATTATCTAGCTTTACCAGAGGAAGCATTTTCATACACAAATGAATGCAAATATATATTTTCCATATTAAATAGCCATATCGTATTTTTGTAATATGTGCGTCAAAATATGCACGCAACAACACCACAATGTGAATTGGCTTACCAGGAATTGAAGGAAAAGCTCACAAGCAAACCTATTTTGAAATTACCTGACTTAAGTCAAGAATTCATTGTAAGAACGGATGCCAGTAATATCGGGCTAGGTGCGACACTGCTACAGAAATCAGAAGCATTGGATGGGGAATTAAGCCCAGTGGCATATGCTAGCAGAAAGTTGAATAAAGCTGAAACCAATTACTCAACTAGCGAAAAAGAATGTCTTGCAGTAATATGGGCGATAAAGAAATTCAATATTTATCTGTATGGGAAGGTATTTAAGTTGCAGACGGATCACAAACCCTTGTCGTTTCTAGCGCAGGCTAGGCATGAAAATTCTAGGCTGCTCAGATGGTCTTTACTGATGCAGCCATTTGAGTTTAGCATAGAGTATATATCTGGTAAGACAAATCTGGGAGCGGATTTTTTAAGCCACCATCCGTGTGATGAGAATCACCGTAAGCCCCAGAAATAATAATAAATTTCTCTATGTGTATATAGAATTATAGACTAACATATAACGTCTGTTTTAAGAGGGGAGAATTTGTCGTGAAACATTCTAAATCCACATATATAAATTAAAAGGTAAATGTAAAGCCTAACACATAAATTCAATAAGAGGAAAAGAAGAATGGTAAAGAACAGTGCTGTCACAATGACTGTACTCGAGATCCCCTTTTTTTCTGCTTCGTCTGCATATTCTCACGCTTTCACGTTCACTAGTAAAGCCTACAGCAGCATACACGCGTTTCAACAAAACAATAAAACGTGTACTGTATTTCTTAGAAAACCTTGAGATACGCAAGCTGATTAATGACCTAAATTAATACTAGCATTAATTTCATTATATACACTGCGTAATGAAAAGACAGATGGAAATAGGATAGTGAGAGGGAGGGCTGAAAGCAGGAACGCCGGCAACACTAACACGCGTCTCGCGATATACAATTAATGCCACCCCCAACGCGAAAGGCCTGAAGCACTAGCTTTTTTTTTTTTCTTTTCAAATGGACAGTGATAAAAAAAACACTACCCATACGAGAGTTAGGTTTAAAAACCTGTAAAATGCTTATTGGGAAACATGACATTATACTGGTTTACGTTTGAAAGCCTGACAGTACCCAGACACCACGTCGTATCGAAGTGAACGGGAGGTAGAAGAAAATGCATATTTTGAACGCAGCCACTTAGCTCCATTAAAACTTATATATTTGGGTTCCTTAGGACTTGCTGACAAAGAATATGTTAAGTGTTACGCAAATAGTCTAGGAATTGACAAATTATAGCCAAAAGAAAATAGTGAGGGTGTCAGACAACACCAAATAATAATCGCACAGTGGCATGTTTTGAAACCACCATTTACGGGAAATAGGCCACCATGTTAAATCCTATTTGATTGGATAGAAGTAAATGTAAGGCGAAACACGATTAGTCGGACTACAAATACTAATTTTTTGTTGTTAGGGGAACTGTAGTAGGGGTACTTTTTTTTAAAAGCTGTGTAAACATGGCCCGATTGGTTAGACCCGCCAATATAGTCAATTAGGAGCGTCAGTTCAGTGCCACATTTTAAAATAAACTTACTCAGAAACAGTGCGTTGAGAACCAGCTTATATTTTTTCTAAATAAAAGCCTGGGACAGCGGCAGATCGGATTTTGTGCCATATTCATCGCCAGTCAAAGTATTTGTGTATTATTTCCATGAATTGTGGTAAGCTTGACATATTTGATATCTTTTTAATGAAAATTGAATGTAAATTGATAATTTATGTCTGTATATGTGTGTGGTTCAGTAGCAAACATGAGGCAAAGCCTAGATACTGCTCCAACCTGAACAGAACGTGTCGGAGAAAAGAAAACTGCATGGAATTGCCAAACAGTACACTGACACCTATCTTATTGACTAGATAGAACTAATGCTGGAATTGCAGAGGCGTAGTAACCATTAGGGAGGAGTATACTGGTGTAAATTGTTTCAGATGAAGCTAGCAGTTGGCCTACCGCTCTGAACTCAGTGTTTGTTATGTATTGTGTTCAGTGTGGAAATAGATTATAAATTAGTTCTGAAATAGGAGGTACAACCTTCTTGTTTCAGGGACCGTGGTCCTAAGTTATTGAAGCAGCACCTGGTCTGAGTTTTGCTGAATCCAGAGGCTGACAGCATACTCCTTGGTCCAGATAGCGACCAGTGAGGTGTCTCCAGAACACAGTGAAGCAATCGAGCAGAGGAGTCTTTTCCTGCCGCCATCACGAAAGATAAGCTTCTGTGGCCAGAGCAGCTCAACATTATGTGCCCCCCCCCCCCCCTCAAAAATTGACATTATATTAAACACAGAGGGACAATAAATTGTTTCAAATGACAGGAACTGTGAACTTTTCCCAATACTATTTCCACAATAATCAAACACTTGAAGTCATGATGACAAACAACAATCTAGCTTGAAAAACAAAACCAGTATTACCTCATAGTACTACTTCACAACTTACACACATAGGATAATACTAATAAATTATGTCAATACAAAGTTCATATTTATAAATTGTGATTACATTTGATTGTGATTCCTGGTTCACTGTGTAGTTGAATCAGGATATCTATTATTGAAAGGAGTTATTACACATATATTTGAAACTTTACACTTGACTCATTTAAGATAGTCTTATAGAGTGTTATATGTGTGTGAGTGTCACAGTGTTGTAAAGTGTTGTGGAATAAATTAAATTGTTTATCTGTCTGTTGTTGTTGTGACTTACACTTCATCATTTTCATAACCCTAGACATTCAACGTAGTCATCACAATATTCCAGAATAATTCTGACTGAGGTATAAATGTGGTAGCAAGTAAGGTCATCTGTAATACACCACACTTATTAGATACAGATACCTTCACAGCTGATCTCAGTCAGTACACTAAGTCCCCTATAAATATTAATATCATCCCACTTTACCACAGCAGGAGAGAAAGTTTTGGTGTTACTCCCCACCGGGAACAACAAACTGAGAATCGGATGGCAAGGGCCGTTTATCGTCCTGAAAAAGATTTCTAAGGCTAACTACCAGATCTCTATTAAAGGAAAGGAGAAGGTTTTCCACTTAAATCTGTTAAAGAGATACTTAGAAAGACCAGTGCCGACCTCCGAACATCTCCTGACGATCGCCAAAATTGACGAAGATGACGATAGTGGCAGGGTAATTCCACTGCACACACACGAAATCTTTCAAACATGTCAAAAGCGGCGACGCTCTTTCAAGCGCGCACGGAACACATTCCAGAGAAAGGAAACTTTGGGAGTAGACTTGAGTAGGAATTGGAGAGACGGAGGGGGGAGATGAGAGGGAAGAGAACAGACACCCTGAAGCTACGGATATAGGAAATTTATTTCCATAACGTAGACATGGAGTGCTTCCATATCTTAAAGGGGGGACGTTCTGTCGCATAGAGATTTATGATCAATAAATTTTCTATATTCTTTTCTACCCGTGTCCTCTACTTTATTATCGCTCTTTTATCCTTTTCCTGGGGGTTTTTTCGCATTCGTTCGTTTGCGACAAAATATTATTTTCCCATTCTGACTTTGCCGTTTCTTTTCTCATACTGGTAACGCATGGTATTGCATAATCGTGTCAGTACCTGGACGAGACGAAATACTGTGAAATTCGTCTCGATAGACATGGGATGGCAGACATATCGTCTAACATTTCCATCTGACACGAGTTTTCTTCGGCTAAGTTCTCGGCGAGGTGTGGAAACTGCCATCCGCATCGCTCAGAAATGAGACAGGTCGTCGTAGAAGGTGTGAAGATGCACGTTTGGCAGTTATGGGCAACGTCTAAGTTAATGGGAAATGTTAAAAGAGAGAGAGAGAAAGAGGAGAGGGGGAGACAGGGGTTTTGGAAATAGCGCGCATCCTTTGTCTGTTTCATATATCTACCCCGGAGTGGAAACTTGATTTCATTCAATCTCCAAGTTGCAGTAGACGTGGTCGCTTCGTTCTGGATACTTATATTTATAAGTGTAACTCTTAGTTTCGTTGTGATACTCGTAGTTCTGGTTGGAGGTAATATAATATATCTAGTATTTTGTGAGTGATTTAAGTGTTAAATCGCCTATTATATTTCACTAGATTCTTTTGTGCAGAAGAAATTAATTTATAAATCTGTTATATTCTCTAGTGACGTGTTTCAGTGGAAAGCAGGATAAATTATAATTTCTAGCTTAAACTCATGCAGCTATAAATAAATTTAATTTAACTGCTAAATACTCAGTCGAGAATATTTTAAAACTAACTTATAACTGCACTGATTCATCATTGAGTATTGACGAAATACGTATGTATTTCTAATTCATGATGATTGATTTTATGAATTACACCTTATTTCACGGGAGTTTTAAACGATAAGTCAAGCTCTCCGCTTGCAGTTTATAATGTAAGTTATAACCGAGTACATAGTATGTATAAGTATTTTATATGTTGTTTTTTTTTCTTTATTCAGTGAAAACTGAGGTAGCCCAACTCTACCAGCGTTTTGTACGGAGAAATATCTGTGAAGAACTAAAACATTTTGTTTTCTTAAAGACTTGGGTGTATAAAGTAAAACCTGTCTAGATTGCATTGGCATCCAGAGCGACAGAGTACCCAGTGCATAAACTTTGTTTCTTTTAAGATTTAATGAAGTAACGGGCCCATCGAGCCTGATTTAATCCTTCCAGAGAAAAACCTCAAGTACATTTCAGCCCTTGTGGCAAGCAAAATATTAATATCAGTAACATTCCGACGGAGTTTTGACTAGTTGTGGTGTGACCAAATAAAGTCCTATACTGAGAGAAGGCACCGACCTGACATTCCTCATTACTAGAAAACTAAGCTATTGACACTGTGCTCGCTGTTAACGTTCGTGCCTGGACAATTTTAATGTGACAGAACCAGATATCCTAAAATAAGTATAACCAAGAAAACGTTCCCTGAAGTAGTGAATTCAACCCGTCTTTTTGGTACTGGGGTTCTCTTGGCCAAGACTACCATTGGGCAGTCTGTATGTGCATGTCCTAAAAATTGTGTTTCCAGAAGTTGCTACCAAAGCTGTAAGTACGAATGAAAGCACGTGATCACGGCAGACTGAATAGAGTGAATGCGGGACTGAATGATTCCTTTATTGTTGTATTTTGGCACCCATTTTGCTGTCTTAAATTTCTTTATGCAAGTTTGTTTTGTTGCTAACAATATTTTTCCTTAGGATAGATCAGTGTATCCAAGTCTGTTCATACCTTTAAAGGGAAATCTTAGACTAAATCATATGTATCCGTGACTCTTTGGGGCTATCACTTTTCTTCTAACAGGACTGTGGGCTATACATCGAGGGAAAGGATCATACCAATGGGTCTATCATTATTGTAGCAATTCATTGACTTTATGACTATTTGTATATGTTCGATGTAATTTTATATGTTGTGATGGAAGTTTATTATGATAATTAAACTTCACATAAACTTATTCCAGTGTGTCGGTCAGTTCGTTCCCAATTATCTATATTTCCATTGTCATAGTTTCACGTCTGTGTGTCTATTGCAGTCACTTATGTGTGTGTATGGGAGATATATATATATATATATATATATATATATATATATATATATATATATATATATATATATATATATATATATATATATATATATATATATATATTACTATATATTATATTAGATTTGTCTGACTAATCTAACTCTGTTGTAGATGATAGGCTGACTGAGAGAAGCTTCTCGAGTGTCAGAGACAGAATCTACTATATTTTCTCCACCTCACTCGTGAAATCTATTTCTATTTTATCACCTCCCACTGAGCTATCACTTATTTCTATATCTATTCAGAAGGGACCAAACTAAGTCTTAATTACCTATCACAAATCTACGACACCCTCCCTTTCATTCCACAGTTCCATCTGCCTCAGAACTTTCCCTCTCTGAGCATAGTTAATCCCCGTGAACAGAAAACACCCATTGCCTTTATATAAAACATGTTTACATATACATATGCACTGGTTAAAAAAGCTAATATAATAGTTATGTACATTATCCACTCCTTGCTCCATATGGAACTTGGGACGTCTGCATTTTGCTCTGAATGAGAAACCAGCATGAAGCAGTCACCAGCAAATGCAGCGGTGGTTCATGAAACTATCGTTCTTTATGCTGAGGTTGCCAGTCTCATATGAACATGGACATCCACTAGCAATTTTTACATGTTAATATTGCATAGAATTATAACCTGTACAACTTACCCTAAATACTTTGGGCAATACAGACTTTTGGCTTTTGGAAATAGTTTCGACAACTTGGTTAAGATGCCTTTTAAGCGTGGTCTGGGATATTACTTTAAAATAGAATCCTGGGAGCCGCGCTGGTGTAATGGCTTCGGCGTTGTACTGGCGACCAGGTGTTCATGGTTCAAACCCGGGCGTCGGCGTTTGAAGAAATGTTTACGGCCGGAAATTTGACTGAATAGCCTGAACGGCTCCTGTGATAAACCCTCTGTGGATGGGAAGGAGCGAAGCTCCTGACCGGGTTGGAAGGAAAGTCCTCAGGTTCCCCAGCCTCGCAATGACATGTCATTGGGCCGAAGGGCTGAAAGCCCAAGTGCCGCTGGATAAGAAAAAAAAAAAAAAAAAAAAAAAAAAAAATAGAATCCCACTATGACTTCATATTCAGGTTCCTAGGATTTCGGGCTTTACGTATTAGTAAAGATAAAGATTTCTTACTGTCTAAGTCCAGAAGATGCTCATGTTGTCCAGTCCTTTAATTTAGATCCTGATTCTATTCTTTATCCTGGCTTGTCTGAACTGTTTTCTTAACTAGTTTAATTAGCAGTGCGGTAATCTTAAAATGTTGTAGACTTTAAGCAACACTCAGCCCACGCATCCACATTGCTACGTGGAGGTGAAGTCCAGTCAGAGATGTTGTATTTTAACATCTCAATTGCCAAACCAATAGCAAATAACTTGCTGATTTTGGTAGAAGTCTATCTCCCACTACCCTTGTTTATCTAGAATCTTCTTCAAGACAAAAATAAACTAATGTTCTCTGCATGTCATCTATGAACGCATGTCTGACTATATAATGTTTTGCCCCTTCCGTTGATTTTTAACATGTTTACACTCACTACTTCACAGATCTATTACAGATAATCTCTTTCCAGATTTCATTTTCTTGTAATTTTCCATTACAACAAAATCTAGGCGGAAACGATTACGTCATTTTCGTGCTCCAAAAATCCCATTCATTATCTTCTTGTCTGTGTCTTAATCTGTCACCAGATTGATATTTTCCGACACGTTCATGTGCACACTAACAACTTATCAAGCAACAAACCTGGGTTGTGGCAATTATTTGGCTGACCAATGTCCTCAACTCATGGTTTGTTATGTATCTTCCCAGAAAGAACGTCTGGATTCACAATAGCTGTGTGAGCGATAAACGAAAAAAAACCAGGTGGTCATTCCACTCCTACGCTTTAATCCTTGCTCTTATTCAAGGAATCAATATGGTTTCAAACCACGTCAGCAATCAAAATAATTAGTAAGGAATGGTAAATTAGGCCCAGACATGACAAGAAACTGGAACTATGAAGCAAAAATAGTAAATACTGTAAGAGGTGAGAAAAATGAAAAGGGAAACGCTCAGAAGAAATTAAAGGATGGCACAAGAAAATGTTACAATGAAGGTTATTTCGTCACAGTTAACCCCTACCCCCTTCGCCATCAGTGTTGTCAACTAGAGTCAATCGACTTTGACTCAAGTCGGATTTAATTCCCCACAGCGGTTCAACTCAAGACGACTTCTGATTTAGGCATTAGCGACTTGACTTGAGACTTGCCATCCTCATTCATACAGAACTCTTTATTATTATAAACAAAAAATGCTCTTGTGTTATGAGATATCACCCAAACATTACAAGAATTCCATTGTGCAAATACAATTTACTTCATATTATTGGACATAATTGGACACTGTTGGCAGACAAACATCTCGAGACACAGCGACCGTCAGAAGAATAATATTCTTTGGCTATGTAAACATTACAATCCTGCCTTAGGGGAAAAATATACCATGCTATGTATTGGCAGGAAAAAACTAGAGCATGTGTCCTTAACCTGTAAATTCGCTTAAGCTTAAGATTTAGTGCTGATCAAGTATATTATGAGTATTTCATCCATTCCATTGTAGGCTGGGTGGTAGACAGTATGCTTTAGAATTTTTTTTTTATATAAAGTATCCCGTTCAACCCTTGATGGGTTATAATTAGGACATATGGTGTACTAATTCAAGAAAACAAAGTCAGATTTCCAATACCCACATACTTTCTCTCCCCCCCCCCCCCCCCCCCCCCCCCCCCCCCCTCCCCCCGCCCCCCATTCCACTTAGTCCAAATAGAGTAAATCAAAACCAAATTTGTGTGAATGTTTTTGTGTGACCTCTCCTTTCCAAGAAACAAACAAACAATAAAAATGAATTTATAAAAACTATTTAAAAAAAAACTAAAATGAAGTCTTTCATAACTGCCCTGTTACCTAGGTGACAAGGGGTGAGAAAGCCCGGGGGTTTCTGAGATGACATCAAATCCATCAATTATCTGCCAACAGCCATATGTGCTATTCTCTAGATCTATCTATTCTCAACACCTATTCCACAGTTATGGATGAATTGCATGCCTGTAAATAATCTAATATTGGTTTTCTCTGTTGTTCATCTTTCCTACATTTTAATAGCAAATGCTCTATATTATTTTTTTCTAGACACTCTGCACAGTAAGGTTCTTCTATTTTAAAATAGCCCATTCCTAGGTGCAGTCTAATGCTTGAGAAAATATTTATAAAATGTAACACTGAAAAATAACTTTGGAGTAAAATGTCAGTAAATAAAATAGTAAAAGTACTAAAATGTACATTATTATTTGTAGTGATCAATGTGATTGTTCGATAAAACGAAATTGTGACTATAAACAGTGTTAGTGTAACAGGACATACTATGCGTATAACAATACATAGAGTAGCTTAGTACACACAACCATTGTCAGAATATAGTAAATGTGTAGTTACTATGTGACATCACAGTTTTCGGTGTACGCTACCGAAATACTAGTGCCGAGTCCAATGAAAACCTTGGTTGCAGTTTTGCTATGATAGGAAACTCTTTACAGAGCGATACAACAGGAAGCAATCTGATCATCAGAAGCAGTCCCCCCGTCCGACAAGTGTTTCAGCCCTACATACTCCTTTACACTCTAAGGGGGGCGGGCCCACTTGGGTCATGACTCCCAAGCGTCTCAGCCTCCTGTTGTCTTGTATCGAAAATGAACCCATTTCACTTATGGTAGCAACTTTAATCCACAACTCCGCCAGCCGTGGAGGCAATTGTGAAAGTAACAAAGAGAAGACAAATTATTCCGTTCGCTCCGTAGCACATCACAACTACGGACACACACTGAGTCACCTGCGCGAAGCCGACGAGACACGACACTGCGCGCTTGCCACTGAAATTCTTCCTGACACCCCTTATAGTATACATCGCCTGTCGCCTCTCAGCCACAGCCCTTTCAAGAGTACGCCTAAAAACTCAGCGTATTGTGGACTTAGAAAAATTCCTGGTGTTTTCTGTACCGCAGCGTTTATTGTCACGATTTCCATTGCCCATTGCGGTTGTTCCACAGCCAGCCTGATGCCTTTTCGGCAGTTTCACTAAGCCTCTTCAGTGCCCTTGTTCTCGACTGTCCCCTCAACCCCAACAGTTTCAATAGATCATACACTGATGCAGCCACAAGCCCTCTTGCGCCCACTTCAACGGCCATGACCCTTGCAGTGAACCCATCGTGTTTCAGATCCGCGGCCAGATCACTATACTTGGCCGCTTTGAACGAATGTTGCTCGTCTAATCTGGATTCAAATGGCACGGTCAGCTCAATCAGTATGACCTGAAGCGTTGCTGAAGAATGAAGCACTATGTCCGGCCGTCTCCGCGATTTTCTGATACTCTCTGGATATGCCCCTCGTCCAGATAGGTCTACCGCCATCTCCCAGTCGTTTGCACAGTCAAGAAGAGATGGTAAACTGCTACTAGGTTTACTCGGTTTGGGGTGTGCTGACTTTCCTGCCCTCAGAAAGTATGTATTTGCGGTGCTCGGCCCAGGTTTGCTATTCGCCTTCATCCTTGCCAGATCTATTGTCGCAGCAAGCTCATTTAGCACTTTGTTATGGCGCCAAGTGTATCGCCCTTGCCCTAATGACACCTTACACGCTGAGAGCACGTGTTCGAGTGTCTGCCTCCCCTGGCACAGGGGGCACTGCTCATCATCCGACTTTCCCCATTTCACAAGGTTGGTGGCCGACGGCAGCAGGTCATACATTGATCTAACAACGAAGCTGAGCCTAAGAGGTGCCATATGCCATATATCATTCCATGTCAAGGACCTCTGCAGGGCTCCTTCCCATGTAGTCCATTGGCCTTGTTGGACCTGCTGCACTGCTTTTTGCAACCTCTTAACATTCTCAGCTCCTCGTATCTCCTGAACTACCATGTCTCTGCGCTCCCTGCTTGATGCATTGGACCACCAGCGGATGTCTCCATGACCAAATCCCCGTCTATTCGTTTGTGTGTATCCGATTACCTCCCTCAGTTTGAGTGACTCTTGGGCAGCATCAACAGCTTCTTCCACTCTCCACTTCCTTCCCGTTTTCAGTGTGGGCTGAATGGACTTAACCACGTCATCAGCTGACTCGCGTAGAATCATTGCAAGCCTTGCCTTTCCAACTTTGTACTCTTCAACAACTGACTTGAAAGGAAGCAGAAATTTTGACTTTTTGCAGTACAGTGCTACATCTGACAGACCTGGTGGTACCCCTAGCCACTTTCTCATGAACTTGTTGACCTTCTGCTCTATAGCTTCCACTGTACTTGTGCTTATTTCATATATAAGCAGTGGCCACAGCAACTTCGGTATCAACATGAACTGGAGGCACCACAGTTTGAACTTTCCCAGGAATCTGCTTTGGTCTATGATCTGTAGCCCTCTGTCTGCCATTTCTATTGTCTGTTGCACTGCCTTCGAGTCTTTTAATGAGGCATCGTACACCCTGCCAAGACTTTTAACAGGTTCCTCAATGACAGTAGGGATTCTTTGGTTGGAAACCATGAATATGTCTTCTGCTATCTTCCCTTTCCTGACTGATAGGCTTCTCGACTTCTTGGGTTTGAAGCTCATTCTGCACCAGCTGACTAAACGATTCAAGATAGAAGACGCTAAGATATTGACATTACAAACGGAAGAAGTCAGTTAGAATTTGATTATCAACAAGGGCAGAGCTGACTTTTGGTGTCGCTATATTCCTTTATAAAACCAGACAAGTTTAGAGCTTAGTTCTCTATCAAGACTGTGATACATATCTGCGATACGCAGAAGGTTAGTACCTTTTTGCTCCACAGCATTTAGCTGATGGAATTAGTTTATTGACAGATTTCGTTTTCCCCAGCTATCAAACAGGCACTAGGATAATACTACGACTACAATACATTGGACAAATCGTTATACATGATGTTGTTCTATGTTCAAGTTGGATTCGTTGAATAAATCATTTTTTTAATTGGATATCAAACCAAGAGTCTGCCATACTCAAAAATTAATTGTGGAGTCCTTAAAAATAATATTTGTGGAAAAGAAAGTGGTACTAGAACAAATAAAGGAGGACTCTATTGGGCTGTTGCTATTGCCAGGTAAAAGTCATAAAAAAGAACCTGGAATCCATCTCTTCAAGAAATTCATATATCTGGCGATATAGCTAGTACAAATAAAATCTTACTTGAAGATACCAAAACCCAACAGATTATCCCATTCTGGCCACATTAGATCTAACATGAACCACAACTGCAACTAGCCCCCGTCCAAGAAGTCTGCATCAAAGCACGTGACCTTGCAGCAGTGGCTTCAATTTGTGATGTTTCCAGCCATATGTATAACCTCATATTAGTCTCCCCTTACGTCATACATGAGGAATCGTTGATATTTCTTTCTTTGTCTCTTAAATAACCCCCCACCACCACCACCCGAACTACACAGGGGTATCATTGATGTTACTTTTGACAAATATTGCCAGATCGCAGTTTGTCAACAGTTCTGCTGCCATTATACTTGCATATCTATTATATAAATTGAAAGCGTATTTCGGTCTTTTCATCTGCATGAAATTGTTTGAGCACTTCTAGACTACCTAGAAGTCTGAAATTTGGCATGCTGATAGGTCTTAAGATATAATGCCCTAGAAAAATCTGAAAAACCAAAACTCAAATTCCATGACACCATAATTAAGCCAGAAACCTTGTGCGCCAAGGGAAATAATTTTTCATTTTAAAGGGAAATTAGCAACTTATTATAAGATTAAAGATTGTATGTAATTTATAATCTAAAATTTTCTTTCATTTGCAATGTAACTTTTAATAATTAAACAAGTAATTTTGAAATATAGAAATATGAAAACAATATTTAAGATTTTCTATCTTCTTCTTCGATCCTTAACCACCGACCGTCAAAGCAGTCAGTGGCCATCACGCCCTGTGGCGTCTTGTAGGGCAACAACAAATTGATTCCACTTTACACGGTCGGTGGCCATCCTTCGTACAGTGCCCCAACTCTGGTTCATTCTTTGCATCTCAGCCTCCACAGTCCTCCGCCAAGTTGTTTTTGGTCGGCCTCTCTTTTGCTTTCCTTCAGGGGTCCAAAGCATAGCTGTTCTTGTGATGGCATCGGGGTCTCGTCTGAGGACATGACCAACCCAGCTCCAGCGTCTGCCAGCTATGATGGTATGCATGTCCTCTTGCTTGCTACGAGTAAGCAGATCTTGGTTGGTGATGGTATTCGGCCAAAAGATTCGGTGAATTTTTCTTAGGCATGTTGTGTGAAAAGAGGACAATTTTGACATTTCCTTCTCTGTGACTCCAGCATTCCGCACCATAGAGAAGCACAGAAAGCACGCAACTCTGGTATAATCTTAATTTTGTGCTTGTGCTGTATTGGGAGGACTTCCAGATGTTATTTAGGCTAAAGAAGGCTGTTCTTGCCTTATTCATTCTGATGTTGATGTCTTTGCCTGCCCCACCGTCTGGTGTTACTATGCTTCCTAGGTATGTGAAGGTATCTGTCTGTACCAGTTGCTGATTCCTTACTGATACGGGCTCAGGGTTGCTCACATTGAGCGTCATGACCTCAGACTTCTTTAAATTGATGTTCAAGCCCACCTGCTGGCTAAATTTATTAAGTCTATCCGTTTTTTCCTGGATGTGTTGATGTGAATGTGCCAGCAGTGCAATGTCATCTGCATATTCCAGATCTTCCAATGTTGAAAATGTAGTCCATCTTATTCCTCTTGGACTGCCCTCTGTTGTCTGGCGCATCACCCAGTCTATGACTGTTAAAAATAGAGTGGTTGATAAGGGACATCCCTGTCGTACTCCTGTCTTCACCTCGAAGGTTAGGTTGCTCTGCCCAACACTACACATAAAGTTGGCATAGAGGCTTTTTATGATTGACACTATGCAGCTTGGAATTCCATAAGCCCTCAGTATTTTCCATAAACTGTCCCTATGTATGCTGTCAAAAGCCTTTTCAAAATCAACAAAATTTATGTAAAGCTGTCTTTGCCATTCTGAGCACTGCTCTATAATGTTCCTGAGAGTGAATATATGGTCTACACATCTTCTGTTCTTTCTAAATCCTGCTTGTTCTTTCCTCAGTTTGTAGTCTACTGCCTTTGAAATTCTCTGTATAATTATCCTGCCTAGTATTTTGCTGGGAACTGAGAGAAGAGTGATTCCTCTCCAATTATTGCAGTCTGAAAGATCTCCCTTCTTGGTCAATTTGACAATTATTCCTTTGTTCCACTCTGATGGTGTTGTCCCCATTTTCCACACTTGTGCAAATAGTGGTTCTAATAGTCCTGCTGCTAGCTCAGGGTCTGTCTTAAATAGCTCTGCATTTAAGTTATCATGGCCCGGAGCTTTACCGTTCTTTAACCCTTTGATTGCTGTGATGATTTCTTCTTTTCGTGGAATGTCTGTATTTACATCTAGATCGTTTTCAGCCTCAGGAACATTCAATTGTGTCTCTGGTATTTCCTTGTTCAGAGTTTCTCTGAAGTGCTCTGCCCATCTTGTTTCCTGTCCCTCTGCTGTCTTGATGAGATTTCCTTGCTTATCTCTTACTAATGTAATATTGTTTGCACCTTGTTTTCCGCTGATGAATTTAGTTATTTTGTATACTGTGCTTTGTTCATTTCTCAGTGCTGCCTCTTCTGCCTGTTTTGCAAGATCGTCTAGGAAATTCCTTTTGTTGGCTCGGGTTTGGCGTTTAACTTCCCTGTCCAGTTGACTGTACTGTTCGCTATATAGTTGCTTTAACCTGGGGGACTTCGCTTCTGTTTTCTTTCTTTTCATTTCCTTTCTCATCTTTATGGTGTTTAGTGTTTCTGGTGTTATCCAGTCTTGCTTCTTCCTTTCCTGGAATCCTAAGCATGATTTGCTGCTTTCCTTATATATTGTTGAAATGGTGTTGAAATTCTGGTCTATATCATCAGTCAATGTCTTTTCCTGGCTTTTGGCAAATTGATATCGTTTCTTAATGTCGGCCGCAAAAGCTTTTCTGGTAAGGGGGTCCTTCAATTTGCTGATGTCAAACCTTTTCTGTGTAGTTACAGTTGGTCCAGCCCTTCTTAGTTTCACTTTCAGTTTTGCTACTACTAAATGGTGATCGCTTCCCACATCTGCACCTCTTCTTACCTTCACATCTTGTAATGCATGTCTCCATCTACCGTTAACCATGATGTGGTCTATCTGGTTTCTGTCCCGACCATTTGGTGATTCCCATGTTAACTTGTGAATTTCCTTATGTGGGAAAAGTGTTCCTCCAATGACCAGGTTGTTAATGCTACAGAAACTTATTAGCTTATCCCCATTTTCGTTTGCTATTCCGCTGCCGCATTTCCCCATTGTTCTTTCATTATATGTATTGTGTGTACCAACTTTCGCATTGAGGTCTCCCATTACTATAACAAGATCATATCTAGGTGTGTCCTCCATTTCTTTCTGCAGTTGTTGATAGAATTCATCCTTGACCTCCTCATCGCTATCATTCGTTGGTGCGTAGCATTGTATTATTGTAGTGTTGGTGAATCTCCCTCTCAATCTCAATCGTATCAGTCTGTTGTTGATGGGTTTCCATTCCAGTAATGTCCTTTCTATCCCTTTCTGTAGAATAATGGCTACGCCTTCACTGTGCTGTCCATCCTCTCTTCCAGAGTAAAGTACTGTTTCTCCTGTTGCTGTTTTAACTTTTCCTGCCCCTGTCCATCTGCTCTCGCTTATCCCCAGGATGTGTAACCTATAGTTTCTCATTTCTGCCGTGACCTGTCTTAGTTTACCTGTCTCGTACATTGTCCTGACATTCCAAAATCCTATTCTTGTATCCTGTTTTGCGGTCAGGACATCCGTTTTCATGTCAGTGGCTTCCTTTCGGCTTTCACCACTGACAGTCATACGAGCCACAGACTCCGAATGTCCATCCCGCAGCAAAGTTTGTTCATTTGATGTTGTTTCCGTAACTTCATTATTTTTTTACATAGACAGGGGTGTCAGCCCTATGCTAAAACCCCCAACCTGGAGGACCAGGGTACCAGCTTTTGTCTGACCCCTACCCACACAGACCAGTCCAGCTTGGTTGAACCTACCAGGAGTAAAACTCCCACTGGCATAGCTCTGGGGATTGTCAGGGTACGCAAGCTGCCATACCGCTACAAGGTATAGGTACCATTGATGGCAGAAGATTTTCTATAGCAAATATTAATATTGTTGTATAATTATAGAGTAGTTCACTTTAGAAAGTAGATTGTCATTTTATGCATAAAATTACAAGTATGCTTTGTAGTGTCTGTACCTGAAACAAACGGTATTAATTTAATAAATTTATGCAGGACCTTTTATATTTGGACATGCGCCCTAATATAGCCATGTGCCCGGCACAGAAGATCAGTACAGTGACACTTATGTGTCATTAGATCTTTTGTGTGAAAACACAGAGGATCATTACAGTGACACTTGTTTGTCATTGGGTCTTTTTGTGTTGGGACATGCGTTTATGTTGGGCGTGTAACAATGCGACTCATGCGAGTTAAATGCGACCTCATGCGAGGAAAAAACATGCGACCTCATGCGAGGAAAAAAAAAGTTTACGTTGGGCGTGTTCCAATGCGAGGGAAAAAAAAGTTTATGTTGGGCGTGTTCCAATGCGAGGAAAAAATATGCGACCTCATGCGAGGAAAAAAAAAAAGACATGCGCCCTAATACCCGGCCTTTGGCTAGGATCATTGTGTCTTAACACAGGGGATAGTACAGTGACATTCATGTGTCATTAGGTCCTTTGTGTGAGAACACAGAAGATCACTACAGTGACACATGTGTCATTGGGTCTTTTAGTGTTCGGACATGTGTCTTGACCGGGGTCGGGCGTGTGCCAATGCAACCTCATGCGAGGAAAAAAATATGCGACCTCATGCGAGGAAAAAAAATGCGCACATTTAAAATGCAATGAGTCGCAGTAAAAATGAGTGTTTGCGGCACGGTAAAAGGGACATTTTCCGAAATTGCAGATAATGTCAAGCATACCGGTGAAAAGGGGCCTGCAAAGAAGAAATTGATACCACTTGATGCAACTGATGGATGCAGGACTGAAAACTAAGCAAGACAGAAAAGAATATGACAGGCTAATTAAGACAAAAAAATAGAGAAATGTAGAACGGCAAAAAAAGCATGACGAAACTAAAAGTGCAAAGGCTGGAAATGCCACACAGAAAAGACAACACCAATTAGCGATGAACAATGTGATTTTGTAGAAGGTAAAGGTACAAACAACGGCAAATATATTATAAGAAAATGAATAGAGAGGACAAAGAAGTAAAAACAGATCTACATTTTGAGTTTTACAGACTATACTAATGCATTTGACAAAGTGAATCACGAGTAAATTATCAAAATGTTATAAAACATAAACATCTATAGTAAGGACCTGAGAATACTAAAGTACATGTCTTGGCAACAAACTGCAGTTGTACGAATCAACAAATAGGAACATTTCAACGGGTAAAAAAAAGTGTTTGACAGGGATGTGTGCTGTCACCTGATCTTTTCAATTTGTACAGTGGGGGAAAAAAATGAAATCCACAGAGTACATGCCAGAAATATCAGTGGGTGGACATAAGTAACTTGAGGTATGCTGATGAGACAGTCTTAATGGCAAGTAGTGAAAATGAGTTGTAGGAAATGATTGATACAGAAGTGACAGAAAGTTAAAATTAAGTCCTCAGCCTTAATAACAAAAAAGACAGAAGCTATAGTCATCTCAAAGAAAACGGCTTCTGCAGGATGCTTTTTCAAAGTACATTGAACAGTTTTGATGGTGTACTCATCCATAGAGTAAAGAGCGAGTTGCGTGATACTGTGGTTTCCGGTGCGCCTTCTGGCCCAGTATCGAAGACTTCAGCACCTCTTCAATGGGAGAGTCGGCTCATCCCTGTCCCAACTGACTGGGAAAATGATTTTGCCTGAACCTCGTCTGCTGTCCCATCCAGCTTCCTGCAAGGGATTGAAACCCCCAACCTTCAGATGGATTACTGGCTAGAACAGGGTCCGCCACTTGTAGATGAGGTAGGCTTGAGCATGAGAGGATGAGAGACATTGTGAGTCTATTGTTGCGCATCATGCCCCATGGACCCTACTGAACAGTTTTAAAAATGGTCTAGATTAAAATACCTGGGCACACTAATAAAATTGGATGGAAGATGTATCTCAGAAGTGATGTGTAGAAAAGACCTAGTAAAAGCAGCATTCTATTTAAAATGAAAAGCATTTTATGCAACAACTCTTTGTTTGGTGGAAGTAAGAAAGAGTGCTCTTCAGAGTTATATATGAACAGTCCTGATATACGGAAGTGAGTTATGTACAATTAGTAAACAAGTCAAAAAAGCACTATATTCCACAGAGATGGGGTTTTACAGAAGAATGTTAACATGGTCAGCTAAAATAGGGATGTCACAAAAGATGCCAGTGTGTAAAGGAATTTTATTCCCCAGGTTAGACAGAAACAATCCACTTTCTTTTGATCATCTTATGAGAAGAAGAAAGCTGGAGTATATCGAGACTAAAGAAAATTTAGAAAGAAAAAGAGATAGGGGATGACAAAGAGAGAAGATTCTGGACAGCTTGAAATCATGGCATGAAAAGAAGTCAACAACAGATTTAATCAATAATACTGTAATAGGAAATTCTGTATTAGCTTGACTGCTTGCATCAGGACCAGCGAACCAGAGCTGGTCAAGACCGTACTCCACCTCCACGTGGTGGTCCTGGAAACAGTCTGCAGCAGTGCAGTCTGGCTGAGCGAGTACGGATCGAAATGGGAAGGCAAACCCGGTCCCTAAAAAATGCCGTGCAGAAGTCGGATGTGTTGACCGAAAGGTGCAGATATCACAGCTTAGGTGCAAACAGACACAACGCAACCACCGTCCTTTTCAGGGCGAACGAGGAAGAAGAAGAAGATACAGTTTAAATAAATACCTGATTAATATTTAAACAAGAATTTCAGCTTTAGTTATGTTTTTCCTTTATTTACTTTTATGTTTGAAAAAAAAAAAGAAGTTATTTACAGATTCCCCATGCAAAGAATGGGTAATGCCTCTGGTTTTTTTATAAACCATAGCCAGGGTTAAATTTGAACAAAATAGCCCTTTCGTGGTTTTGTCTGGATTAAATGCTGTTCGAGAACATTCATTCCCGGTAAATCAGTAGTAAACCTGTATTCCACTAGTACTTTTATGGGTTTTCCCATCCATCCCATGTGACCATGACGAATAATTTCAATCCTTTTGTTTTAAGCAAGCAGCCATTTATGGTTTAGTTTGGTTTGGTTTTAAGGACAATCTTCATTGCACACGGACAACTCCATCAGTGCTCCGATCTCCTCCCTTAGATCGCACAAGGAGGATTTCAGCGCAGTGCACAAACTCCATAGCCCAAGTGAGAATCCCAATGTGTGTATATAATGTATAGGAATCACATATTCTATAAATATTTTTGTTGTGGGTAGGTTTCTAATTTTGAATTTTTGCCAGGGCAGCGGCCTGATAGGCCTACTCTTTACGATTTCCAACTGCCAAGGGATTTTTAACGTGCGCAACTTGCACATTAGACTTCCTTTTTTTTGCCCTTATCCGAGAAGGCTAGGCATCCGATCTCACTACCCAGGAGACCAGGGGGGAGTATGACATCATTAGGACCACTGGTTCTAAAAAAAATTTCATAAATGATATTTCCTCAACTAGAATTCCAAGAGGACGCCATACCTCTTAGCTACTTTGACGTTTAAAGCCATTTATGAAAGTCCGTAACGTCTTGCTTGCCGTTGTTTTCAACTTTTCAGAACTACACAGGGCTAATGACGTAATGTATCGCATAAATAAAACAGAATAACACAAAATGAAATATTCAATTCACAAAAGAGAATAGTATATTTTAATTGTTTATTTACTCCATATATATATTTCATGTTCATTATGCCAATTGTCAAATAAAGATAAAAGCCCTACGCTCAATATACACAGCAGTGGTCATGGGTGAGCCAAGAATCATATTTCTAGAAAACAGTGATGTCCGGCTGCAAACCATACTAATATTTTTTTAACAATTCTTGTGTGATTTATCAGCTCTGTGAGAGCCAACCTTACTAAAGTTATCAATTATGACAGACAAACCTTTGCTTAATCAGTTTTATTCTCATAAATACATATGTTTTTGTCTATGGAAGTAAAAATGAGTTCTTCAGTGTTACAGAGCAATCCTGACATGTGGATGTGAGTCATGGACAATTAGTAAATAAGCATGAAACGCCCTGCAGGCCACAGAGATGTGACTTTACAGAAGAATGTTAAAAATAAAAAATAATTATTTTAAACACACGCTTTTAATGCACTAAAAACCCAAAAATAATTTTTCAAGGAGTTTATAGCTTGTAGTAAGAAAATGTAAGATCAAATTGACAAAAAGCGTGGGGCACTTAAGCGCTTATCATATTTTATCCATAAGTGTCTAATGATGTATAAAGCAGAAGTTAATTTCATGCAGAATCAGCGCCCCACGCTTTTTGTCAATTTGATGTTACATTTTTTGACTATGACATTTTCTTCTTTTTAGTGTTAGAAAAATTATGACATACTTTTACAATATTTTTACTTATTGTAAATATGGTCTAAAATTTCTAAAGTGATCCATTTCTTTTCTTTCTTTCTTCTTCTTCCGTCCTTAGCCACCGACCGTCAAAGCAGTCAGTGGCCATCACGCCTATTGGCGTCTTTAGGGCAATGGCAAATCAATCCATTTGCTGTTGTTTCCGTAATCGAAGTGACTGGCAAACGGGTGATCAGCCCGTTGGTCCATTTCTTTTAGAGCAGCAATATTACATGGCTTTGTGCCTGTTAATTTGGTGCAATCAATTTCTTCAATTTGAAGGCCATCTAGAGATCGAACTCGACTTTCCATTGATTTATAATTTTATAATTTAAATTGTTTCCCTTGATTTAGTTAGACACTTGTTTGAGTACTGCCCTGTCTTATGCATAGAAAAAAAAAATTAAAAAAAAAAATTCTGGAGTACATGACTCCTGAATTTTTTATTAAATTGCTTATGGCCCCTGATTTGTTTACATTTCATTATGAAAAACTTTAATTACTCCTAATGTCATAATTACAATATTAAATTATTAAATAATTGACTGATTAATGTATTGTCATTGGAAATACACAACTATGCCAAGTTTCAGAGCTATTGCTCATCTGGAAGTGATTGAAAAATCGATTGCAAGATTTGAAAGTGACACAAATGAAGTTAAATAAAAGCGTGTAATAATAATAAGATGGACAGCTAAAAAGAGTAAAAATGGATTTCCTGAAAGAAGGCAGGGTACAAAGGAAGCTCATTCATCATGTTAGGAGGATGCAGTCTACATTTTCTGGGCACGTTATCAGAAGAAGAAAGCTAGAATATATTGTGAAAACACGCCAGGCATGACTCTGAAGAAGCTAGTTTATTTTGCACATCTTCAGTGTGATCCACTCATGGCGCAACCATGTTTTCATGAAATATGTTTGTTAACTGGATATAGATTAAAACAAAACATTTTTTGTAGCTATTCCTTACCTTGTAAACAATGCAGATAGACAGGCTGGGTGGTACCAGTTCTGAGGCCGGCCACCAAATAAGAGGACCATTTCTCACTTGGCAAAGAAGTTGGAGACAACAGGATGTGTTCTGAATATTCACACTGACAAAATCTGATGTCAAGCTTCAGCATGTTTTCTCAAACATGGAGTGTTGCATACAAATGTGCCTGGAAGCTGGCTGTGGACATTTTCATCATCTTCTCTGATGGAGTTTGCTTCTCATGAGATAACGCATCACATTCACTATATATGGTTTTACTTCATTCACACAATACACAGAAATTTCACAAAACCAGGGTTGCACAGCGAGTGGATCACATGGTACTAACTTACTGTATTTTACTCAGATATAAATATAGGTCAGCATTAAAATAATAAAATATTGACCAATCTTTGTTCAGTACACAGTTTGATGCACGTTAAAGTGTGCCAACAATACTGGCTGTTAAAAACTAAACTCATCAAAGTAATGATCATATGTGAACATATTACTTATGTGTAAACTTCCAACACTATTTTAACTGACGAAAGATTTCCACGATAAAATAAAACACCTAGTTACAAATCATCAGTATCAAATTATTTTACATCTTACAGATAACTGACTGATGTTTATTCAGTGTGTGTAATATTTGCGTGGGACACTAATGGCAATGAAAAATTGAACAACTATGTCAGCAGATTACTTAAATATGAATTTCCAATATTATTTAAACTGATGTTAAGAGTTCAAGGATTAAATAAAACAGGTAGTAACATATTACCATGACCTGTATTTTACATCTTGTATATAAAACCAACATTTGTTTACTTCGTTGTGGTGTACATCACTGTTGACTGTGAGAAACCAAACTCATTACTAAAATGATCCTACATTTACATATCACATAAGTATGTCCTTCCAATATTCCAACTGTTCTGGTATAAAATAAAAGTCATGTACAAAATCATCACCAACTTATATATCACATCTCATAGACAACTGACCAGCATTTGTTCAGTGATTGACTTGTGTAATGTGTACAACGCTACTGGCTAGAAAAACTGCCCTCATTAAAAAAGTGAGACTATGTCACCATATTATTTAAGAATGAACTATCAATATTATTCAACTTGATGCTAAAAGTTCAGGGATACAATGAAAAAAGCCAGTTATAAATCACCATTAATTATGCACACAAATCACAGGTTATATAAAGCAAAGGCAGATGAACATTTATTGCGTATAAAATTTCAGAAATCTAGAATTGCATATAAAATATTTTCCCACATCTGGGAATGATGAACATTTAAAAAAATTGTTTTCTATAGGTCTACTTGTGGTTAACTTTTTTCTAAATCCTCCTCGAGTTCTTGCTTCTTGATAAGTTCCCAGTAAAATCCTTTTTTAGCCTTCAGCTCATAATGATTTCCAAGCTGTAGTAAAATGTAATGAGGAATATGAACATTCTTACATAATATTAAAAACCATTTAATCAGATTTAATCAAAAAGACATTAAATCACTGTACATGTAATGTAACAACAGGTGTCTATTATACAAGAACACTAGATAATGGAATGAATCAGAAAAGGTAATGATGTCATTCAAATTTCATATTATAATAAAATTTGTCTTCAACATGAAAGCAGTGTAACAATGAGAATCAAATAGTGAATATCTTTTTGTCATTTTACTTACATAGTGAATATCTTTTTGTCATTTTACTTACATAATGAATATCTTTTTGTCATTTTACTTACATAGTGAATATCTTTTTGTCATTTTACTTACATAGTGAATATCTTTTTGTCATTTTACTTACATAGTGAATATCTTTTTGTCATTTTACTTACATAGTGAATATCTTTTTGTCATTTTACTTACATAGTGAATATCTTTTTGTCATTTTACTTACATAGTGAATATCTTTTTGTCATTTTACTTACATAGTGAATATCTTTTTGTCATTTTACTTACATAGTGAATATCTTTTTGTCATTTTACTTACATAGTGAATATCTTTTTGTCATTTTACTTACATAGTGAATATCTTTTTGTCATTTTATTTACATAGTGAATATCTTTTTGTCATTTTACTTACAGCTATTATTATCCTCATCATCACCCTTCATCTGCCCAAGGAGCATAGGCCTTCAACATATACCAAGTCTTCCTGTCCCATGCCATCAGCTCAAGGTCTGTCCATGTCTTCTTGTCTGTCTCCAGTTTTCTTCTATATGTGTTCTCTGGTCTCCCTCTACCTGTCTTACCTTTCAGAACAAAGAACAGCCTGATAATGTTATCTACAGGTTTCCTCAAAGTATGTCCTATCCATCGCCAGCATCTTCTTCTCATCTCTTGTTCCAATGACACCTATCTGGTTTTTGTCATCAGTTTCACATCAGTGATCTTGTCATACCACTTCAATCCTCCTATTCTATGCAAGAATCCATGTATGAAAAGCTGTGACTTTTGTTCCTGTATTAGTCTGTGCAATTAATTTGAAAAACCTCATTATTTTCAACTAGCAAATTATTCCCATTAATTAGAAAGTTTCTGATCAATAAAATTATCATCTTCATCAGTTACCTTCAGCTCCTAAGGAGCAGAGGCCTTCAACAAATCTAGTTCCCATCTCCATGTGTTTTTCAGTGTCCTTATGCTTAGACTTACCATAATATTTTGTTCTCAAACCGGGACAATTTCGAGAGTTTGCTCGAAACAGAAAGTGAGCGCCTTCTATGCGATTTTAGAAAGAGAGAAGTATATTCAGCTAAGTACTTATGATTCAAAAAGGCTAAGTAATGGAGTGGTTAACAAAAAACAACAATTATGTAGTAATAATTTTTAATTACTCTTAACTGAACATAACTTATTATTAAAAAGTTATTAATATTTATCACTAGCGTGAACTTTCTTTAAAAATTCTTTGTTATTTTTAATCGCGTCGAAAAATTCACTACAATTTAGTTCACAATTAACTTTGCAGAGCAATAAAGCTTTTACAGTTGATTCAGCCATTCTACCTCTTTCTTCATACCATATGTTATTCATTATTGAGAATATCCTTTCAACAGGTGCAGATGTGCCTGGCAGGCTGAAAATGTATTCTATAATTTGGACAAGATTGGGCAATGAAGTGTTCTTTTCTTTGAAATGACTGAATAGTTGTGTCCATTTTTCTGCAACCTGTATTTTTCCAAATGTCATAGTTTGCAGACCAAAAACCTTTTGCAATCACCACTTCATCAAACAGTTCATCCAAGTTTATTGCACTATTTGCAAGAGTTTCATTAATTTTTTCACCTGATGCTTCAATTTCAGATCATGTTAATTCATTGTTGTTATCCAAATAAAAGATTCTGCTCCACCAAAACTGTTTTCCCATAGCTCAATGTAAGAAAGACATAGGTCATAAAATTTTGTAAACTCTTGTAGGATTGTATTAATATTAATACTTCCATTATTTTCCAGTTTACTAAAAAGCTTTTTTTGCTTCTTGAGGTATAAATCTATTATCACGCCTTTCCTCATTTTAAGTGATTTTTGATGTCCGAACGCCCAATGAGCCACCGAAAATTCTGAAGATAATCCATTCTTAATTCATCCGTATATACACAGTTTCTTTTTGGCATTTTGGGGGTTAAATTAATTTAATGTACAGTACAAAATAATTGCAAACAACACGCCGAAAATAAACACTGACTCGAGTAAATTACCTACGCAATCTGACAGAACTCAACTAAGATTGCGCATGCGCGGCGGCTGCGCAACCGACTTGCGACGCTGCGTACTAGGCCAGTGTTAAAGTCGGGTTTTCGTGTTGCCTAATTGCCATTTTCCCGAGGCTGCACTTTTTGACTTCGTGTATATTCTGCACTTTTTAATTTTTTCCAAATAACCGGGACAAAATGACAAACTGGCTGGGACGCCAGAACCATACCTTCAAACCGGGACAGTCCCTTTCAAACCGGGACGTATGGTAAGCCTACTTTTGCCTCTCATACCCTAGAGCTTTCAGAACAAGGACCTTATCATGCTAACAGTACGTGTTCATTCTTTCATGGTGCGATCTCTGGTTGAGCTAATAGGCTATACTAGATCTTATGGGTAGTACCAACTTTTATTTATTTTCTCATGTTTCCTACTCAACTCTCTCTCTCTTTCCTTTCCCTGATGAAAGCCTTGTGGCTGCAACATTGGCTATTTTTTTTTTATCTTTTGTCCTAGTAAGACGAATCACCTATTTTCGATTTTTTTCTCATGATCCATCCAACCTATCAGCACGTGTTCTCAATGTGAGTCCTATCCATGGCCAGCATCTTCTCACCTCTTGTTCCACTGGCACTTGTCTGGTTCTTGTCATCAGTTCCATAATGGTGACATTGTCATGCCATTTCAATCCTTCTATTCTACACAAGTACACATGTATAAAAGTCTAACTTTTTGCGTTGTCATTTTCACTGTTGCTGTTGTTGTCCATATTTCAAGTCATACATTGAACTAACTTGAACTGAAGATTGATAAATAAAATACTACCTCCATAAGCCTTCCTTTAGAAATAACTGCGATTAGGTCTGCATCTCTTATTGTACTAAGTCTGTGGGCAATCACAAGAGTTGTCCTTCCTGCAATTAAAGAACAGAGACACATTTTCTCAAACAATATCTTTTACAGTATAAAAAATCCAATGCAAATTTAGATTTTGGTTTTGAAATTACAAGCACTGCTGAAATGCATATAGACTAGCCACCACTACAAAATTATATTTCACATTATTAAAGCTTTTGTGAAGACAACAGCACTTTATAAACTGTTCAAGTATATTTAATAAAGAAGAATCTAATGCAACAAGCCTATAGCAACCCATCTGATCACATCAATGATAAACTTTATAGCAAAGATTGAAGCCTGAGACAGACTGCCAACCTTAAGAGAGAAATACATGTGGTTACATGAGATCAATGAGAAAAACATGAAGCAGAGTGCAAACCTTAGAAGAGAAATACATATTGTTATATGAGAGGAGCCTGAAGCAGAACTCACACTTAAGAGAGAAATAGATGTGGTTATATAAGAGGAAATGAAGAACATCACATCCACTGTTAAGGATCCAGAGATAAGAGTGAGCACACAAATCAGAATCAACAACTCAAAATTCAAGGCTGTCCTATTATATAAATCTGACACAGAGAACAACTAAATCATTAAAAAACAGGATAGACTTTCATAAATAGGAGCTTGCAAGGAACAGAACTGAAACAGTACTGACTAAAGCGGAACTGAAACAGTACTGATTAAAACAGAACTGAAACAGTATGACTAAAACAGAACTGAAACAGTACTGACTAAAACAGAACTGAAACAGTACTGACTAAAGTAGAACTGAAACAGTATGACTAAAACGGAACTGAAACAGTACTGACTAAAGCAGAACTGAAACAGTATGACTAAAACAGAACTGAAACAGTATGACTAAAACAGAACTGAAACAGTATGACTAAAACAGAACTGAAACAGTATGACTGAAACAGTATGACTAAAACAGAACTGAAACAGTATGACTAAAACAGAACTGAAACAGTATGACTGAAACAGTATGACTAAAACAGAACTGAAACAGTATGACTAAAACAGAACTGAAACTATATGACTACAACAGAACTGAAACAGTATTACTAAAACAGAACTGAAACAGTATGACTAAAACAGAACTGAAACAGTACTGACTAAAGCGGAACTGATGGAAACAACCAGTAGAACAAGATGTGAGGAGAAGCTGCTGGCATGGTTAGGACACTTTGAGAAACCCGCTGATGGCATTACAAGGTCATCCTTTGTTTGGAATTCTCAAGGTAAGAGAAATCGAGGAAGACTAAAAGAAATATGGAATAGGAGGACATCAACACGAATTTTGTGTGTGTGGTTAAATTAGGAGTTTTGGCGAGGGGCACCACATTCAACCTAGACTGTAGACACAAGGTCCATTAGTTAAACTAGGGAGCATGTCCTGACACAAAAGACTATGTGAAGAAGATTACAATCATCGCGTATAATATATGCTATTAATATATATATATATGTAAGTGTGTGTGTATGAAAAAGGTAACGGTAAAGGATCCTGTTACACGCCCATCGAGGCAGATTGGGAATATGGTGTTAGGCCCATATTTTCTTGACCATCAGCACACTAGGAGTGATGTGGTCAACATCACGCCGGCCGCCTTAACCTTCCCAGAGTTGCTCTGGTACCCAATTTATGAGGCTGGGTCGACCCCGGAGCTGTTTCCGGTCTAAAAAATCCCATGTCAACTGGGGATTGAACTAATAAATCATTTCTTCAGCTAAAACAAGTATGATAAATTAAAATTCTGCTATTTACTCCCTCAAACCTTTTGCGTAACTCACTAAGAGAAATACAGAGCATGTTTCTACATGTTTTATATAGCATTAAAGGTTAAAGTTTTACCAACATGTAAACTTAAAGTGTGTGAGAAATACCTAAATCTTATACTAACCCTTCACAACATTGTCCAAGGCTTCTTGAACCAGTCTCTCAGACTCAGCATCTAGAGCGCTGCATAAAAACAAACAAAACAAACATGAAATACAATACACAATTTACAAACAAAATTTAAAGTCTCCTAAGAAAAAAACACTCAAGATGAATATGGTAACTCTGAGCAAAAACACAGCAAAGTGACTTCCATATTTTTCCGATAAGTGTAGTGCGGAGATATACTCCATTTTACTTTGGTCATATTACATTGTCAACAGAACAGGTCTGTCACAGCTGGGTTCCTCGTAGAAATCAGATCTGTTAACTACTCCACAACAAGGAATTGACAGCAGATTTAATTTAACTGAAAAATGTATCCAGTAATCATGAATCAAATCAACTATAGCTGAAAAAGAAATCATTGAATCTGAAAAACTTTTTAATAATCCCTGAGTAGTTCCTGCTGGTCTTTTATGAGACAAAGAAAGAACAGAACTACTACACCTTCAGGCACATTGTACAAGGTGACTAAGATAAAGTTGTCCATGGGGGCTGGCAACTTCATCATGTAAAATTAATTGCCACTTAAACAAATGCTTCAAGAACCTGTGAATGCTTAGTACAGACTTCCTGCAAGGGGAACAACTGCAGTGGTGGGGCTCCATGCTCCAGAGGCAGCAAAAAGGAAAATTATGATGATGATCGTCTAAAGAAATAGCTTTCCAACTTTCTTTCCTCCGGTGCCGATAAATACAAACAAGACAAAAGCCCATAACACCACATGATGAAAATGCTCATTTCCACTTTTTCTTGAACTTTATATTAATTATATCATCAAAGTGAATAAAAAATATTTAAACATTTTCAGGCAGAAAATAATGATTAATTTCCAATACTCCAACAAAAATCGTCCCCAGCTTTAGATTTACAAATAGCCTCAAGCTGACCATGGCTTTCTTTGAAAATGTTCAAGTAGACGTCTGAGAGTGTATGAAGAAGAATAAGACTGCAATGGACTTAACTGCTATGTTAAAAAAATGAAATGATAATGAAATAATTTTACAAATGAACACTACATTAGCAAGATAGGATGTTTTGGGATACTTTTTCATCTGCCACAGACAGGAAACAAAGATGAGAAAGATACAAAAATCCATGAGAACATAATAAAGAAAAGAAGACATGTGAAAAACATAATAAGTAAATAACAAATAAAAAACTAAACAAGAAAGCAATATCAATGCAAAGAAACTTAGTACAATAACACAACAAAGAAACTTAGTACAATAACACAACAAAGAAACTTAGTACA
Source organism: Oreohelix idahoensis (assembly GCA_024509875.1). NCBI lineage: Eukaryota > Metazoa > Mollusca > Gastropoda > Stylommatophora > Oreohelicidae > Oreohelix > Oreohelix idahoensis. The sequence continues at coordinate 51,711 of JAMPIV010007117.1, forward strand.
ATAACACAGCAAAGAAACTTAGTACAATAACACAACAAAGAAACTTAGTACAATAACACAACAAAGAAACTTAGTACAATAACACAACAAAGAAACTTAGTACAATAACACAACAAAGAAACTTAGTACAATAACACAACAAAGAAACTTAGTACAATAACACAACAAAGAAACTTAGTACAATAACACAACAAAGAAACTTAGTACAATAACACAACAAAGAAACTTAGTACAATAACACAACAAAGAAACTTAGTACAATAACACAGCAAAGAAACTTAGTACAATAACACAGCAAAGAAACTTAGTACAATAACACAACAAAGAAACTTAGTACAATAACACAACAAAGAAACTTAGTACAATAACACAACAAAGAAACTTAGTACAATAACACAGCAAAGAAACTTAGTACAATAACACAACAAAGAAACTTAGTACAATAACACAGCAAAGAAACTTAGTACAATAACACAGCAAAGAAACTTAGTACAATAACACAGCAAAGAAACTTAGTACAATAACACAGCAAAGAAACTTAGTACAATAACACAGCAAAGAAACTTAGTACAATAACACAACAAAGAAACTTAGTACAATAACACAGCAAAGAAACTTAGTACAATAACACAACAAAGAAACTTAGTACAATAACACAGCAAAGAAACTTAGTACAATAACACAGCAAAGAAACTTAGTACAATAACACAGCAAAGAAACTTAGTACAATAACACAACAGCAAAGAAACTTAGTACAATAACACAACAAAGAAACTTAGTACAATAACACAACAAAGAAACTTAGTACAATAACACAACAAAGAAACTTAGTACAATAACACAGCAAAGAAACTTAGTACAATAACACAGCAAAGAAACTTAGTACAATAACACAACAAAGAAACTTAGTACAATAACACAGCAAAGAAACTTAGTACAATAACACAACAAAGAAACTTAGTACAATAACACAGCAAAGAAACTTAGTACAATAACACAACAAAGAAACTTAGTACAATAACACAACAAAGAAACTTAGTACAATAACACAACAAAGAAACTTAGTACAATAACACAACAAAGAAACTTAGTACAATAACACAACAAAGAAACTTAGTACAATAACACAACAAAGAAACTTAGTACAATAACACAGCAAAGAAACTTAGTACAATAACACAGCAAAGAAACTTAGTACAATAACACAGCAAAGAAACTTAGTACAATAACACAACAAAGAAACTTAGTACAATAACACAACAAAGAAACTTAGTACAATAACACAACAAAGAAACTTAGTACAATAACACAACAAAGAAACTTAGTACAATAACACAACAAAGAAACTTAGTACAATAACACAGCAAAGAAACTTAGTACAATAACACAGCAAAGAAACTTAGTACAATAACACAACAAAGAAACTTAGTACAATAACACAACAAAGAAACTTAGTACAATAACACAGCAAAGAAACTTAGTACAATAACACAACAAAGAAACTTAGTACAATAACACAACAAAGAAACTTAGTACAATAACACAACAAAGAAACTTAGTACAATAACACAACAAAGAAACTTAGTACAATAACACAACAAAGAAACTTAGTACAATAACACAGCAAAGAAACTTAGTACAATAACACAACAAAGAAACTTAGTACAATAACACAGCAAAGAAACTTAGTACAATAACACAACAAAGAAACTTAGTACAATAACACAACAAAGAAACTTAGTACAATAACACAACAAAGAAACTTAGTACAATAACACAGCAAAGAAACTTAGTACAATAACACAACAAAGAAACTTAGTACAATAACACAACAAAGAAACTTAGTACAATAACACAGCAAAGAAACTTAGTACAATAACACAGCAAAGAAACTTAGTACAATAACACAGCAAAGAAACTTAGTACAATAACACAGCAAAGAAACTTAGTACAATAACACAACAAAGAAACTTAGTACAATAACACAACAAAGAAACTTAGTACAATAACACAGCAAAGAAACTTAGTACAATAACACAGCAAAGAAACTTAGTACAATAACACAGCAAAGAAACTTAGTACAATAACACAGCAAAGAAACTTAGTACATAAACACAGCAAAGAAACTTAGTACAATAACACAGCAAAGAAACTTAGTACAATAACACAGCAAAGAAACTTAGTACAATAACACAACAAAGAAACTTAGTACAATAACACAACAAAGAAACTTAGTACATACAATAACACAACAAAGAAACTTAGTACAATAACACAGCAAAGAAACTTAGTACAATAACACAGCAAAGAAACTTAGTACAATAACACAGCAAAGAAACTTAGTACAATAACACAACAAAGAAACTTAGTACAATAACACAGCAAAGAAACTTAGTACAATAACACAGCAAAGAAACTTAGTACAATAACACAGCAAAGAAACTTAGTACAATAACACAGCAAAGAAACTTAGTACAATAACACAACAAAGAAACTTAGTACAATAACACAGCAAAGAAACTTAGTACAATAACACAGCAAAGAAACTTAGTACAATAACACAGCAAAGAAACTTAGTACAATAACACAGCAAAGAAACTTAGTACAATAACACAGCAAAGAAACTTAGTACAATAACACAGCAAAGAAACTTAGTACAATAACACAGCAAAGAAACTTAGTACAATAACACAGCAAAGAAACTTAGTACAATAACACAGCAAAGAAACTTAGTACAATAACACAGCAAAGAAACTTAGTACAATAACACAACAAAGAAACTTAGTACAATAACACAACAAAGAAACTTAGTACAATAACACAACAAAGAAACTTAGTACAATAACACAACAAAGAAACTTAGTACAATAACACAACCAAGAAACTTAGTACAATAACACAGCAAAGAAACTTAGTACAATAACACAACAAAGAAACTTAGTACAATAACACAACAAAGAAACTTAGTACAATAACACAACAAAGAAACTTAGTACAATAACACAACAAAGAAACTTAGTACAATAACACAACCAAGAAACTTAGTACAATAACACAGCAAAGAAACTTAGTACAATAACACAGCAAAGAAACTTAGTACAATAACACAGCAAAGAAACTTAGTACAATAACACAGCAAAGAAACTTAGTACAATAACACAGCAAAGAAACTTAGTACAATAACACAGCAAAGAAACTTAGTACAATAACACAACAAAGAAACTTAGTACAATAACACAGCAAAGAAACTTAGTACAATAACACAACAAAGAATATCAAATGAAATAAAAGAATGGTCCGATGTAAAAGTAATCTCCTTTCGATGAACCAATGTCATCTTAAAATGTGGTGACCACAAACAGAAACAGGAAGTAAAAGTAAGGGTAATAAAGGCCAGTAGAATATAGGAAAGCCTTTTTTAGTCTAAACAACATCTGGAAGTCCTCTCAGTACAGCACAAGCATAAAATTAAGATTATATCAGAGCTGTGTGCTTTCTGTACTTCTCTATGGTGCAGAATGCTGGAGAGTTACAGAGAAGGAAATGACGAAATTGTCATCTTTTCACACAACATGCCTAAGAAAAATTCACTGAATCTTTTGGCCGAATACCATCCCCAACCAATCTGCTTACTCGGAGCAAGCAAGAGGACATGCACACCATCATAGCTGGCAGACGCTGGAGCTGGGTTGGCCATGTCCTCAGAAGAGACCCCAATGCCATCACAAGAACAGCTATGCTATGGACCCCTGAAGGAAAACGAAGGAGAGGCAGACCAAAAACAACTTGGCAGAGGACTGTGGAGGCTGAGATGCAAAGAATGAACCAGAGTTGGGGCACTGTACGAAGAATGGCCACCGACCGAGCAAAGTGGAATCAGTTTGTTGTTGCCCTACAAGACGCCACCAGGCGTGATGGCCACTGACTGCTTTGACGGTCGGCGGCTAAGGATCAAAGAAAAGATCAAAGAAGAAGAATAAAGGAAAGCTGGAGAATAACAATACAAAATAAAAGACTATCTGGAATGGGAAGAAAAAATAAAGAAGGAAAATCTGAGAAAGTACAATGACAAACAAAAGGAAGAAGTCACTGATAGCAGAAATCAAATTAAATGGTACTGGTCAGTTAACGCATCTGAGGAAAGGCAACCCAATAAAAAAAATCAAACGATTCTCCACAGAAGTACGAGTCCTGTCTTCAGTACTACATGACAGACAGCAGTAACTTGAATATTAGAATGTTCAGGACCATTTAAGGGAATACCAACAGGTTATCATGAGGATAGCACGTTAAGCAAGACACAAGACAGCTGATGTAAAACAAAAGCAACACGGAATACACAATGTAAAACAAAAGCAAGATGGAATACACGATGTAAAACAAAAGCAACATGGAATACACGATGTAAAACAAAAGCAACATGGAATACACGATGTAAAACAAAGGCAACATGGAATACACGATGTAAAACAAAGGCAACATGGAATACACGATGTAAAACAAAAGCAACATGTAATACACGATGTAAAACAAAAGCAACATGAAATACACAATGTAAAACAAAAGCAACATGTAATACACGATGTAAAACAAAAGCAACATGGAATACACGATGTAAAACAAAAGCAACACGGAATACATGATGTAAAACAAAAGCAACATGGAATGCACGTTAAAACAAAAGCAACATGAAATACATGGTGTAAAACAAAAGCAACATGTAATACACGATGTAAAACAAAAGCAACATGGAATACAGGAAACAAAAGCAACATGTAATACACGATGTAAAACAAAAGCAACATGTAATACACGATGTAAAACAAAAGCAACATGTAATACACGATGTAAAACAAAAGCAACACGGAATACATGATGTAAAACAAAAGCAACATGAAATACACGATGTAAAACAAAAGCAACATGGAATGCACGTTAAAACAAAAGCAACATGTAATACACAATGTAAAACAAAAGCAACATGAAATACACGATGTAAAACAAAAGCAACATGTAATACATGATGTAAAACAAAAGCAACATGTAATACACAATGTAAAACAAAAGCAACATGGAATACATGATGTAAAACAAAAGCAACATGTAATACATGATGTAAAACAAAAGCAACATGGAATGCACGTTAAAACAAAAGCAACATGTAATACACGATGTAAAACAAAAGCAACATGGAATACATGATGTAAAACAAAAGCAACATGTAATGCACGTTAAAACAAAAGCAACATGTAATACACGATGTAAAACAAAAGCAACATGGAATACATGATGTAAAACAAAAGCAACATGTAATACATGATGTAAAACAAAAGCAACATGGAATACACGATGTAAAACAAAAGCAACACAGAATACATGATGTAAAACAAAAGCAACATGAAATACACGATGTAAAACAAAAGCAACAAGGAATGCACGTTAAAACAAAAGCAACATGTAATACACAATGTAAAACAAAAGCAACATGAAATACACGATGTAAAACAAAAGCAACATGTAATACATGATGTAAAACAAAAGCAACATGTAATACACAATGTAAAACAAAAGCAACATGGAATACATGATGTAAAACAAAAGCAACATGTAATACATGATGTAAAACAAAAGCAACATGGAATGCACGTTAAAACAAAAGCAACATGTAATACACGATGTAAAACAAAAGCAACATGGAATACATGATGTAAAACAAAAGCAACATGGAATGCACGTTAAAACAAAAGCAACATGTAATACACGATGTAAAACAAAAGCAACATGGAATACATGATGTAAAACAAAAGCAACATGTAATACATGATGTAAAACAAAAGCAACATGGAATACACGATGTAAAACAAAAGCAACACGGAATACATGATGTAAAACAAAAGCAACATGAAATACACAATGTAAAACAAAAGCAACATGGAATGCACGTTAAAACAAAAGCAACTCAGAATACACGATGTAAAACAAAAGCAACACGGAATAATAATAATAAATTCTTTAAGCACCAAACACGGCGCATAAGGCAGAAACCAGTGCTCTCCAGGTTGTTCGTTGTGACGCCACTCCTCTTAGCTCTTGCACATTATTTAGGCCCAACGTTCTTCCTTCTCTTATTATTGTTCTTCTGAGTGTTTCTTTTGGTCTTCCTTTTTTCCTCTTACCCTCAGGAACCCAAGTGAGCGCCTGTAGTGGTATTCTGTTGTTTTGCATTCGTAGGACATGACCGATATATGACCATCGTCTTTTCCTTATATAGTCGGAGACATATTTCTGCCTAGAGTTTTCTCTTATTTGTCGATTAGTCTTAAATTCTTTCCAACTGATATTCATGAGTTTTCTAAGACATTTGTTCTCGAATGTATTCAGCTTGTTCTCCAATGATTTTGTTATTTTCCAACTCTCACAGCCGTATGTTAACACTGAGATAACATTTAAATTAAACAGACGAAGCTTGGTATGTATATTCAATGATCGTAATTTCCAAATGTTAGATAATCTATTGAAGGCGCTAGCTGCCAAAGCAATTCTAGTATGGATTTCTCTTGTTGTGTCACCATCCTGAGTCATTTTACTGCCTAAATAATTGAAACTTTCAACTTTCTGTAGTTTTTTTCCCGTTCAAGATGATATCAAAGGTCTCGTTAGAAAAGTTCATAGCTTTAGTTTTAGAGGCATTTATTTGGAGACCTATTTTAACCGAGAGATGACACAAATTATTTACTGCTTCTTGGGATTGTCTGGGTGTTGAACTTAAGAATGCTAAATCATCTGCGAAATCCAGGTCCCCCAGGAATTTTCCATTTGTCCATTTTATACCTAATTGTTCATTGTGGGTATAGTTTCTCATAACCCAATCAATAGCTATTCCAAAAAGTAGTGGTGACATAATACAGCCTTGTTTCACCCCTGTTTCTACTGTAAACCATTCTGTATTCCCTTTATTTGTTCTAACACAACATCTTGCATTGTCATATAGCGCTTTGATTATATTCACATATTTTGTTGGAAAACCATAGATTGTAAGTATCTTCCACAATGATGGGCGGTGTAAACTATCAAAGGCTTTTTGAAAATCGACGAAGGTGATAATAAGTGGTGATTGCCTTTCCACTGATTCTTCTATAATTGTTCTTAGTGTGAATATTTGATCAATACATGATCGTTTCGGCCTGAAACCCGCTTGTTCTTCTCTGATCTTTTCGTCAGCATGCAATTTAAGTCTTTCTAACATCATGCAACATAATAATTTTCCAGGTACTGATAATAGAGATATACCACGCCAGTTATTACAGTCTGATAGATCACCTTTTTTCGGTAACTTTACAATAATACTGTCTTTCCATTGTTGTGGTGGTTGTTCTTCTCTCCATACTTCATTTATAATATCTAAAATTCTCAAGAGGTTGTTATCATTAACTGCTTTAATCATTTCCCCTGAAATTTCGTCAACTCCAGCAGCTTTAAAATTTTTTAATCTTTTAACAGCTTGTTTGATCTCGTCCAGCGTGAATTCATCGCAAGTTATTGGCAAAGTGGTTGTGGGTGTTTCATTATTAAAATCAGGTGTTACTGTTGGTGGTGGTCTGTTTAACACCTCCATGAAGTGCTCAGCCCATCTCTTCATTTGTTTTTTTTCTGTTGGTATTGAATTCCCTAATTTACCTTTAACAGGTGTTTCCATAGCAGTAGGCTGGTGACATAGTTGTTTTGTAATTTGATAAAGGCACCTACTATTACCAGTTCTTGCAGCATTTTCAGCTTCTACGGCCAGTTCATTGAATACATGATGTAAAACAAAAGCGACACGGAATACATGGTGTAAAACAAAAGCAACATGGAATGCACATTAAAACAAAAGCAACATGGAATACACGGTGAAAAACAAAAGCAACACAGAATACACGATGTAAAACAAAAACAACATGTAATACACGATGTAAAACAAAAGCAACATGGAATACACGATGTAAAACAAAAGCAACATGGAATACACAATATAAAACAAAAACAACACGGAATACACAATATAAAACAAAAGCAACATGGAATACATAATATAAAACAAAAGCAACGTGGAATACACAATATAAAACAAAAGCAACACGGAATACATAATATAAAACAAAAGCAACACGGAATACACAATATAAAACAAAAGCAACATGGAATACACAATATAAAACAAAAGCAACATGGAATACACGATGTAAAACAAAAGCAACTCAGAATATACGATGTAAAACAAAAGCAACAAGGAATACATGATGTAAAACTAAAGCAACACAGAATACACAATATAAAACAAAAACAACACGGAATACACAATATAAAACAAAAGCAACATGGAATACATAATATAAAACAAAAGCAACGTGGAATACACAATATAAAACAAAAGCAACACGGAATACACAATATAAAACAAAAGCAACACGGAATACACAATATAAAACAAAAGCAACACGGAATACACAATATAAAACAAAAGCAACATGGAATACACAATATAAAACAAAAGCAACACAGAATACACAATATAAAACAAAAGCAACACGGAATACACAATATAAAACTAAAGCAACGTGGAATACACAATATAAAACTAAAGCAACGTGGAATACACAATATAAAACAAAAGAAACATGGAATACACAATATAAAACAAAACCAACACGGAATACACAATATAAAACAAAAGCAACACGGAATACACGATGTAAACCAAAAGCAACACGGAATACATGATGCAAAACAAAAGCAACACGGAATACACGATGTAAAACAAAAGCAACATGGGATAAACGATGTAAAAAAACAAAAGCAAAGTGGAGTACACAGAAAACTGAAACACAATGAAGATGGACTAACATAAATATTCATCATGATTAACAACAAAATAATTTGACACGCTAAAATGCTGAAGAATGTTTCTAACTGTTTACGTCATACCTAGTGGCTTCATCCAAAATTAAGATGGAGGGGTTCTTAATAAGTGCCCTAGCTATGGCTATTCTTTGTTTCTGACCTCCAGAGACGGTAACCCCCCTCTCTCCCAGCACAGTTCTGTAACCATGTGGAAAGCTTTCAATAAACTGGTGAGCATTTGCCAGCTTGGCAGCTTCTATCACCTGATGATGATGAGTAATAAAGTAAGTTTATCACACACTTTGTCAACAAGTGGATCAAATACAGGCTCTCCACATGTATTTAAACATTTACTCTGTAAATATATCAAACATAGGCTCTCCACATGTATCAAACATTTACTCTGTAAATATATCAAACACTGACTCTCCACATACATTAAACATTTAAATATATCAACCATAGGCTCTCCACATGTATCAAACATTTCCTCGGTAAATATATCAAACATTTCCTATGTAAATATATCAAACATTTACTATGTAAATATATCAAACATTTACAGACTCTAATGTATCAATCTATAAATATATCAACTACAGATTCTCTACTCTATCAATCTATAAATATATCAACTACAGACTCACTAATGTATCAATCTATAAATATATCAACAATAGACTCTCTAATGCATCATCTTTAAATATATCAACTACAGACTCTCTAATGTATCATCTATAAATATATCAACTACAGACTCATCATTTATGTATCAATCTATAAATATATCAAATACAGACTCTTTAATGAATCAAACATTTATTCCAGAAATGCATCAAACAATTACTAACATCAAAACTGTTCAGACGACTCAACAAAGTTTGAAAATTTGTATTCACAATAACCTTTAGCACGCTGCGGTCGACATAAGTTGAATGAGGGTAAGCACGCTGCGGTCGACATATGTCGACCGCAGCGTGCTACGTTTTTTCGCATTAGAATGTGTGTACACGTGATCTCACACCCGGATGTTAAGTTTTAAACTTATCTGAGAGAGAGTTAGCTTCTGTTTCCGATCTTTTTAAGTAATGGGTGCATCCGCGTTTATTTTCTGTGAATTTTTTAATCGAAATGAATCGGCATCGAACACACTGCCATTTTCGCTCTAATTTTATTGGATTCTGACGCCATGCGGTGGGGATGAGATTTTTGTCATTATAAGCGCTAATATGGGTTCTCAGAATATGGTTGATGACAGAGATCGAAACGAAAGTGGAATGTCATTGCTAGTGTGTAAAAGTTTAGGGGTTAGGATTAGATTTATCGGAAAGATTTAGGGTTACGGCCGAATGTCACTGCTGACATGGGCGTTTGTTGCTTTGCTACTGATGATGGGTGTAACGAAAAGATCGTCATTTGATTTGTATTGGTCAAATGACTTTCATTGAGATGCAAGAGATAATTTAGATATGAACACTTCGTTTGTTGGTTATTTTTTTTTATTTTTTTTTAATTTTAAAATAAAATAAAAAGATTTTTTATATTTTTTACATTTTTTTATCGTTTTTTTTTCATTTTTCCTTTCCTCTCTTCCTATTACATCTAACATGTACACAAGCAAATTTTATATCATCAGATTCACCATTCATTTATTTATATAAATTCCAAAAATTATAGCAATTGACCAAGAAACACAAAAACTATAGTCATTACAAGTCACCCACTATAAAAACGGGGCATAGTGAAAAAGAATGCAGCTGCAGGGGAAGTTTTCTGGAAGAGAATGCCGCGTGCTAAAGGATAAATTAGGAATTTTTGTTTTGTCAAAACACAAAAATAACATGCTGTCCAACTTTTTAATGAGTGTACAAGCAACTCTATATCGTAGGTATCTCTTGGAGGTCTATGAGAAGACAAGGAAAGAAAACAACCTTTTCTGCCCCCGCCACGTTGTACGAGGCAACTAATATAAGACTGTAGTCATGCAAAACAAAATGCCGTAGAAATAAATACTGCAGGAGCAGACAAAGTATTTTGGCACAGACTTCATGAATGTGGGCCAACACCAGACAATGCACTCACAATCCTTAAAGAGTGGAAAATAAAACAGCACCCACGCTCCTTAAAGTGTGGAGAATAAAAAAGCACCCACGCTCCTTAAAGAGTGGAAAATAAAACAGCACTCACTCTCCTTAAAGAGTGGAAAATAAAACATAACTCACGCTCCTTAAAGAGTGGAAAATAAAACAGCACCCATGCTCCTTAAAGAGTGGGGGAAAAAAAAGAGAGAGAAAGAAGAAGAGATAGTACTATGGTTACAATGAACTTTTCAGAAACAAAACTCATGTAAGTAGCCCTGTACCTCTTCATCTGTAGCTTCAGGTCTGCCATAGCGAATGTTCTCCATCAATGTTGTTGCAAATAAAACTGGCTCCTGAAAATAAAAACAATAAAAAATACACTTCTTGTACAAAAGATTTTTTAAATTTTCCCCTGAAGTGCGTTTTTTTTTTAAAACATACAAAACAAAATTGCTGAGCTTAATTTTTAAACAACATATAATTTAGTGTTTGTAAATTTTTTTTTTTTTTTTTTTGAAAGACAGGCAAATGTTAAATCAATTCTTTGTTTCTTTCTTTTCAGATTTATAATGAAAATTATCCTGTTGAACCTCTGATAGGTTATAAATTAAAAGATAAAGCATCTTGAATTTTAGATAATAAGCTTAATTGCCAATATCTTCTTTGGCCTTATTCCTCCTGACTTATGATTGTAAACAGAGTAAATGAAAATTACCAAATTGTGGGTGGGTGTTTGTGTGTGAGTGTGTGTTTTTTCCTCAAAAGGGTAATTTTGATACTTGTTATGGTATAAAAAGAGATTGGGGGGGGGGGGTTGTGTAAGTGTGAAATTAATCGTCATAACAAGAAGACACACGGTCCGCAACCAGACGATACGTTATGGCCTCAAAACCCAGCCCCTGCTGACCCTAGTGGAACAGTCCAAATTATGATGGTCTGGTCATGTCTGCAGAATGGGAGAAGATCGGCTGGAAAAACAAGAGCCAGGAATCCAGACTCCAGGAAGACCCAGAGTTTGCTGGGAGGACAACATTAGACAATCCCTGATGGACCGAGGACTGAATTGGAATCAGGCCTGGAGGAAGACAGCAGATAGGATAGCATGGCACTCTCTTTGGCAAACCTCTACACTCCAGGGTAGAACAGGAATGACTAAGTAAGTAAGTGAAATTAATCCAGGAAAGAAAAAAAAAAGAGCAGTAACAAAAGAGACAGCATAAATTTACAGAGCCATCTTGTTCTTGTGTTATATAGAAAAAATGTATGCAAAGCCAATTAAACACAGAATATAGATACAGTAACAAAATGTTAAATGTCAACTTCACAAGGCATACTGCAAGGACTACAACACACATGACACTCATGTTTGATTAAGTTTAATGACCTGATTAATGAAGCCAATAGCCCGACCTCTCAACCATGACGGGTCCAGCTGTCGAATGTCGATGCCATCAAGAGTTATCTTTCCTGAAGTCACGTCATAGAATCTCTCTAACAAAACTGCCAGTGTTGACTTGCCTGCATCAGAAAATACGCAGCTCACATTCACTGCTCACACAGGCCACACATTATGTTCAGACCTCACACATATACAATATAAAAAGCCTCACACAAATGCACTAAATCTCATTCACAGCCAAGTCATTATTACTGTCTTCCACTTCTTTCTTCTTCGTGTTTGTTCCTTAACACATTAACTACCGCAAGCCGCTGTCAGCGGCTCACAAAATAATCACATTTGGACCGCAAGCCGCTCAGAACGCCAATCTAATTTTAGTAATAAAACAAATGAAAAATGTACTGAAACACTTTCTGATCTGGTTCGAGATTTTAAGTTGCCACCGGAAAACAAATTCCCAAAGCATGGTTGTTGTAGAAAACTGGAAAATTGATATTATGTTCATATTTTTCCGCGTTTTGGGTTAGTTACCAAATCGTGTAAAACTGTTTACCATGGCAACTAGTGATAGGACTACAAAAAATGCGTGTACATCTCGTCTAACAGCTGAATTGGATAGAAACGTGTTTCAACAATTGACTGATAGATCTAGCGACGAGGACAAGAGTGAAAACGGTGTGCACATTGATTGAAATTGTGATTTTGATAGAGATGGGGCGCAAGCAGTTATAATTGTGAAAATATTGCAAGTCCTCGGCCATCGGAGGGCCATTAAATAGCAACAAACTCTATTAGAACTACAACCGGTGTTTATTGTAATAGTTCATTCATTTATCTTTAAAATGACGTGTAATTCATTAAAATCTGTAAAAAATTACGAAAACTACAGCTTACTTTGTGCAAACACCTATAGGATAAAAATGGGAAAAAAATTTAATTCGGCCACAGTGTGTTTTTCAATTCGGTAGTTAATGTGTTAAAGACTTTGGAACCACCCATGCAGCTGACTCATTGCAGAAAGCCTGCATCAAAACATTTCTTGCAGCAGTGGTTTCAGTAGCTATTTGTTTTACAAAATGAGGTTTCTATAATCTATCAGGTGTAAAATCACAATACAAGACTTCATTTCAATCATCATCATCATCATCATCAATCATCATCAATCATCATCATCATCATCAAAGTTCTTGCTCTCTACGGAGAACACAGCCACTGCTGCAGCAGGCTCTTTGCATAAGTCCTGCATGAAAGCACATTCTCCTGCAGAAGTGGTTTCTGTAGCAATTTACTTTACATGATGAGGTTGCCAACCTCATGCACAACCAACACATTAGTCACCTTTTATAACATACCTAATGGATAAGGGAGCCTCGGTAGCATAGTGGTTTGTGCACTGGCTTCCTAGCTCAGTGGTCCATGGTTTGATCCCCAAATGAGGTGGGATTTTTTAGGCTGCAAACGGCTCCTGGGTCGACCCAGCCCCAATTGGGTACCAGAGCAACTTCTGGGAAGGTTAAGGTGGCTGGCGTGATGCTGACCACACTACCCCTAGTGTGCCGATGGTCAAGAAAATATGGGCCAAACACCATATTCCTAATGTGCCTCAATGGGAGTGTAACGGGATCCTTGACCTTTTTAATGGATAAGTGGTCCTCTTCTTTCCTTGCCTTGTCAGAGACTCCATGTCAATCACTAGTTACAACAATCACTAGTTACAACAATCAATATCAAATATAAGAAGACTGTCAGAATCATACTTAAAATTCTCATTATGAACTCCCCCCATCAAGAACTCACACAAACGAGCCATCGTGAGATCAGTAAAACTGCTTCTGAACTGTTTGTGTTTCACAAATGAAACAAAAACTAAAATGCAAGACTACCAACCTCCTCCTGAAAGTCCAACCAGTGCTACCATCTTACCACCCGGAATCTGAAGACTGAAATTGTTCAACACATCCTGGGGAAACATCATTGTTGGTTATGTTTTAAACTCAGTGCAGTCAAACAAATATAAACTACAAAAACTACAAGTGTAAAGTAAATGTATTTTTTATAATCCTAATATGGTGATGAAAGTTACATTGAATAACAAGAATGGGTGCACAACATAGATGAAACTGCAGGTATAAGCTTGAAAGAGTAAAAGCCACATGTATGAAGACAATAAATTCCGGGTATAATAAGAGAAATTAAAATGCACATTAATCCCAAGAATTCTCTTATGCCTCCATCGCGATATTATGTTACATCTTTCTCCACCAAAGCTGCAATCTGTTTAATAGCACAATTTTTTGGAATGGGAACTAAATTGTGCACCTGTTGAAACAACACACATTTTGTTCCCAATTTACGTCTTAGTGCCAGATGTTTTTTCAGAAATATTCCTGCTTTCGTTGGTTTTCGGTGACTGTGAGGAGTTACTGTGATTTTATTTTCAACGGGCCCCAGTCTTCTTCTCCATGTAATTATTTGCGTTCATTTATGAGGAGTTACTAGGGTTTTATTTTCAATTCGCCCCAGTCTTCTTTTCTCTGTAATTAATTGTGTTCATTTATTTCATTTGGCGTTTGAGTTCATAATTATTTGGCTGGGTTAATTTTTCTGACGTTGGGAGAAAACCCAAAAACCCGCACCTACCCTGGTTAAATGTAGGGATGGGGGGGGGGCACGACCCAGCTGTGTGGAGCCAATGATATTATTCCGCTGATCAGGCGGTCAGACGATTGCTTAAGGTTATGTATTAAATCGACACGTGAGCTGGAAATAATGTGTGCGTTTTGTTTATGAAACATGAGTCATAAGTTAGTTAAGATATCATTGGCTGAGGTCAGATTTAATTTATGTGCAGAAATATAATTGGTCAAGGGATGGCCGAAAGCAGTTTTCAGATATAGAGACGCAATGCGATGACTCATAGCGTCAGTTATTGCATCAGCTATTTCAATTATAAATAACAGCGTCTTGGTCTTTAGCACTCTCTCTGGTCCCAAGAAATTCAGCTGTGACGAAAGCGCCTGTATATATATCGTTTGCTCAGCAAGAGAGATTCGGTATTGGGTATGTGTATAATGTAATTAGTGTTTTAGAAAGTTCGTTTTATATAAGAGCTTAGCACGTAGAGTAAGTTTTCTACTGGGAGTAAAATTTAGTTTATTAGATAGGAGTGCCATCAATTACTTAATTATACTAAACTATAGAGTGTAGTGTAAGTTGTGTCTTTAAATTTTCTATGCATAAGCTAGCAGGATCTAGGAGGTGTGTAGCGGCTTTCTGAGATAATTTAACTGTATAAGGTTAAGTCCTAGGTTACACCAATAATGTAATTATGAGGGCTGTATAACCTCAATGTGATTATTGATAAGTGGTAGTGTATACGCGAGCTTATTTTGTGTATTTATTAGTTGTGCTATTTTGGTAATGTAGTGAGAAGACAAAGGGCTGAGATGGGATTTAATATTACCTAGATGTGTGTAAATAATTGTGTTAATTGATACCTTCCCGGGTCAGTCCTTAAGAAGTAGGGCCGGGAACTTATACCAGGGAATTTTAGCTTGTGGTGAATGAAATATTGTGACCCCTGAGGGCAAGATTAGCACAACAGATTTAGGTCAGCCCGTGTCGGGGTTTACCTAACAGACAGCTAGTTATGTTGGTGCGGGAGAGAGAGATCGGAGGGGACAGAAGATTAGTCTGACCTTTGGGCAGAAGTATCTGTGTATTTTGTGTGAGTAGATTTGTGAGTAGGGGGAAGTTAGTATTTAGGGGACCTCAGGGAGTAGAGGAATTAGGGGGTTAATGTGTTAGAGATGAGAATATTTTGACTTGTTGTATAGAGGTTGTTAATTTTTTTGTTTTACAGCATTGTCACGGCACCTAGGGGAGGGTGTAGCCTGCCTTAACACCTATCACGGTATATTGCCTTCTAAAAATTAGAAGGCTCGGGACATCACTAGAGGTGAAGAGAACTGGTGACGCATCAGTACCGGCGCCCAGTACATCTGCACCAGTGAAAGAAAAGAGACGTTCTCTTGCAGTGAGGGCACATGCCTCAGCAGGAACGGGTTCTTAAATCAGGAGCTCTTAGCTCGATAAAGCACACCAAATAGGCGCGTTGCCTTGTGCTTATAATACGGCCATAATAAAGCTGTGAACCCAAATACAGCCTTCGGCAACAACATATAGTGTAGTGAACCAGACCCTCTTTATCAGTGTTCAGGAAAGGAGAGAGGGACAACATACCTTTCCAAACTGCAAGCAAGAAGAGGGGAGTGACGGAGAAGCAACTCATCAGCTACTCAGCAGAAGATGGTAGTGTCAGAGAGACACTGACTCGAAGCAGAGGAGAGAGAGAAGTTCGAAAGTCAGATAGAAAGTTTAGAGGACAGTATCTGAGTAAGAGCCGGAAAGCTCGTTAGTGAATCAGTGCTTGTGGTACTGTGGTTAGCTGTGTAGGACTTCCTAGAGGGCATTTAAGACTGTGTAGACATTTAGTTATACGTCTGCAGCAGGACAGTGTGTTAGATTTAATAATAATAGGATAGTAGGAGAGGCAGCGCTTAAGTTGAGACCCCCACCAAGTATAATTCTTTAGTATTAGATTGGGTTGGGCAGGGGTGCCTGAGAGCATGTTAAGTAATTTTATATTGTGTCTTTTTTTCCCACTTAATGTGTTTTCTTTTTCCCCAGGTTTGTGCTACCTCGCACGTTATTTATTTTGCTGTGTTACTGATGTTGTTGTTTAATAAACTATAAAATGTATACTGGATCAGTTTCTCTTTAACTATACTGTACTTATATGCTTGTCTGTATAGTTGTGTCTGTGGACTTTAGTGAAACCTTATCTCCTTTCTGGTAGTCAGAGGTGGTGAGACAGTAGCGAGTAATTTAGTCACAAGTGGCGAGGGAGAGTCAATCTCGGTTCTCACCCTCGAAGCTATAAGTCTCATCTTTCCACATTCACTGTATTCTCATCTAAATCTAGCTTCTTAGACTTCCTCATACTAGTGTCTTGTCTATATACTCAGACAAACTCTAAAACTTAAAACCACTTCGTGACAGTGACAAAATTTCTAGAATTTTCCCCCCTTTATATTAAGCAGTTCAGGTAAGTATGATATAGTGTCTCTATCATGTATTAATATATTTAGCCAGTGAGCCTCACTGCTCATCATAGATGAAGCTTCTTTGCTTTTGTGCCACTGTTTCCGTGCTTCTGAAGCAAAATGGAAATTAATGAAACGACCATAGGAGAATTTAGTCCCGTCAACAGGACATGCAGCAGAAAGAATGCAACCTAATTATTTTCCACCATGTTCTGGCGGGTGACTTACTCATGTAACTAGAAAGATTAAACTTCAGGCACAACAAATCTACACAAAACAACAAAGATGACTCACATCTATATAAAACAAAAAAGATGACTCAAACTAATATAAAACAACAAAGATGACTCAAATCTATATAAAACAACAAAGATGACTCAAATCTATATAAAACAAAAAAGATGACTCAAATCTATATAAAACAACAAAGATGACTCAAATCTATATAAAACAAAAAAGATGACTCAAATCTATATAAAACAACAAAGATGACTCAAATCTATATAAAACAAAAAAGATGACTCAAATCTATATAAAACAACAAAGATGACTCAAATCTATATAAAACAACAAAGATGACTCAAACTAATATAAAACAACAAAGATGACTCAAATCTATATAAAACAAAAAAGATGACTCAAATCTATATAAAACAAAAAAGATGACTCAAATCTATATAAAACAACAAAGATGACTCAAATCTATATAAAACAACAAAGATGACTCAAATCTATTTAAAAAAAACAAGATTGACTCAAAACTACATAAAACAAGAATGATTACAATCTACATACAAGAAAGAATGAAAGTCACACCCGAGAGATTACACCTAAGCATAAAAACCGAATGTAAAATCTATGAAATAAAAAAAGTTAAATTCAACATGAACATAACAAATGACAATAAAGTTTAAAATCCAAAATAAAGCACAGTTTATGTACAAAACAAAACAAGTAGAAGAATGTCCAACAAATAAAATGAAAGATTAAACGCTTGGTATAACAATAAACTTGTCCAGCGTAGTTCCCAGAGTCTTTGACAAAGCAAAGAAAGATCAGGCATATCCTGTTATCAGAGGCAAGCACTATGAGGTAGGACTGTTATGTGTGGTTTTCCTCTTTGCTGTTTGGGTTTTAAGTAGAATACAGAATTACAAACGTTCATGCATCATGCTGACAAAACGAATGGATACGGGTATGGTCACCACAGGACACTGGCCGAAGAACACAAGACGTCGGGTAAAGGGTCCACAATTCTTCTTCAACATTTATTTACTTCAGGAAAACATCTTCATGGTCAATGCATATACAAGGCATACATAGTAGTTAATATTCCATCTATCTCGTCTCAATCATTCAGTCCTGGCCGCTGTACTAGAGGTGCATTTGAACGATGACCACCCAAGTAATGTGGACCAGACGACATGAATATTACAATCACTTGATTTATATTTCTCAATAAGAGGTGGAACTTCTATATAAGTTCAGGACTATCTTAGAAACATAGTGGCAGCCTCCGAGGTTACTTATGCCACTTAAATAAATATCTTCCTCCGCAATTCTTGGAGCTTGGAAAAACACGTCTTACTAGGACGACTTGAAGTAACGAAAGGCCACGAATATTAGCCGTTAGCATAAATTAGTGCAAACGCGTTATGTCATAGACAACCGGTGACATATTAAATATGCAGCGTTCAATATAAGTTAAAACCTGTGCAAAAACATGAGTTACCACAAAGAGACATATTTCCTCAAAAGTAATGGCAATAAGCCTTTGTGTGGCAACAATACAAAACATATCAATATTCATTCTTTAACAAGGACACAGGGCTGGCAACCACATCAAGGGCCCGCCTGATGCATGACCTTCTAAAAGTTGCCTCTTGCAACGCACTTGATGGAGCAGTTTTTCTATTCTTTCTTTATGTCTTCGGAAACAACATGGCAAAAATTAAAATGTTTCAAGAAAATGAAAAAAGATTCAAGTTTTGCGAACCTGTTTTCTTGTGGGATAGTGAAAGTTAACGTTGGAAAACTCAATGTCCCCAAGGAAAGAGTGGAATGGAATCTTTTTTCCTCCCTCTAGAGAAACCTGAGGTTTCAGGTTGATATACTGAAACAAAAAAACACAGTAAATGAATATAGCTATCTGTGTCAGACAATCAACTCACATGAACCACTCCCAGCTATCTGTGTCAGACAATCAACTCACATGAACCACTCCCAGCTATCTGTGTCAGACAATCAACTCAACATGAACCACTCCCAGCTATCTGTGTCAGACAATCAACTCAACATGAACCACTCTCAGCTATCTGTGTCAGACAATCAACTGACATGAACCCCTCCCAGCTATCTGTGTCAGACAATCAACTCACATGAACCACTCCCAGCTATCTGTGTCAGACAATCAACTGACATGAACCACTCCCAGCTATCTGTGTCAGACAATCAACTCAACATGAACCACTCCCAGCTATCTTACTTACTTACTTAGTCGTTCCCCTTCTACCGTGAGGTGTAGAGGTTTGGAAGAGAGAGCGCCAGACCATTCTATCAGCTGTCTTCTTCCTGGCCTGGTTCCATTCTAGTCCTCGGTCCTTCAAAGATTGTCTAATGTTGTCCTCCCAGCGGACTCTGGGTCGTCCTGGAGGTCTGGATCCCTGGCTCTTTGTTTCCCATGCTTGTCGTGGTAGCCGATCTTCTCCCATTCTGCAGACATGGCCAAACCATCTTAGTTGGGACTGTTCTATTTGGGTCTGCAGCGGATGGGATTTTAGGCCTTGACGGATCGTCTGGTTGCGGACCATGTCTCTTCTTGTTACTTCAACCACTTTCCTCAGATACCTCATTTCTGAGGTTTAGATCTGGCTTTTGTGGGTTGTAGTCATTGCCCACGACTCGCATCCATATGTCAAGACTGGGACATAGGTGGAGCGGTATACAGCCATCTTCGTTTTCTTACCAACCTCTTTCTTGCTGAGGAATCCACGATTTATGGCCTGAAAAAGTCTCCCAGCCGCTGCTTTTCGAGTGGCCAACTCTTCTTTGATGCCTCCCTTTCGGTCTATAATAGCTCCGAGATATTTAAAGTGGTCGACCTGCTCCAGGACCTGTTCTCCCAACTTAATCTGATGTTTTCTTTCTTCTCGTGATATCGCCATGGATTTTGTTTTAGAGCTGCTTATGACCATCCCTCTCTTCTCCAGCTCTTCCTTCCAGACTTGCAGGTTGGATTGGAGATGTGCCTCTGATTTAGCAATCAGGGCAACATCATCAGCAAATGCCAGCTCCGAAATATAGACCTGTCTCATCTTCCAGTACCCCACTGAATACTTTCTTGTTCTCTCCTTACATGCCTTGATGACATCGTCCATAAGGAGTATGAAGAGGTAAGGTGATAGGATGTCACCTTGTCTTACACCAGTGGTGGTCCTGAACTCTTCTGACTTATGGTTTGCTGTCCTCACATAATTTCTGCAAGACTTGTAGAAGCTCTGTATAGCATGAATCAGAGGTGCTGGAATATTCTTCCTTGCCAAACAGTCCCAAAGTTTGCTCCTGGGGACCCTGTCAAACGCCTTTTCCAGATCTATGAAACAAAGATGGATCTCACTCTTATACTCAAGGGCCTTTTCACTCAGCTGTCTGAGTGTGAAGATTAGATCTTGAGTACTTCGGTTTGCTCGGAATCCGCACTGGACCTCATCCAATTGTGGCTCAGCTAGGCGTCGGAGTCTCTGCTCTAGGATTCTAGAGTAGATTTTACCAGGGACACTGAGAAGGGATATGCCTCTATGGTTTCCACATTGTCGATTGTCACCCTTTTTGAAAATTGGTGTTATGATGGCAATCTCCCAATCCTTTGGTATGGTCTTGTTGCACCATGCTGCCTGTAGGACCTTTAAGAGTAATAGGTCGCCTGATGCTCCCATGTACTTAACCATTTCTGGTGTTATACCATCATGCCCTGCTGCTTTGCCCATCTTGATTTTCTCTAGTGCTGCCCTCAGTTCTTCCATCTTTATGTCATCTTCACCATCATTGGTTTCCTTTTCTGTGTCAGTGGTTATCATTTCTGATGCTTCATCATGCTCACCATCCAGGAGTTCTGAGAAATATTCTTTCCATCTTTCCATTACTTCCTTCGGGGCAGTAAGCAATTTGCCTTGCTTGTCCTTTATAAATTTGAGAGGGCATTGTTTTTCTTTCCTCATGTTCTTTAGGGTCTTATAGAACAATTTCTGGTTTTCTTGTGCATCTTTTTCTAGCTTTTCTCCAAATTCTTCCCAGGACTTCTGTTTTGCTGCTAGCACTTTATTCTTTGCTTCTGTTCTGAGTGTCACATATTCTCTATATTTTTCCATTTGTCCTGTTGTGTTTTTAGCTCCTAAGTATTGTTTCCATGCCATTTTCTTCTCTCTTATTTTCTCTTTGACTTCCTCTGTCCACCAAGGTGTCCTCTTTCTCTGGTTCCCAAGTCGGACTTCACCGCATGCTTCTGCAGCAGCTGTCTTTATGATATCCTTGAATTTATTCCAGAGGGTTTCCAAGTCATCAGGTCGTTCTTCTGTGTTGCTCACTGCTGTAGCAATAAGCCCCTGATATCTGGTCTTAATTTCTGGCTCTCTCAGCTTGTAGGTCCTAATGCTCATTTCTCCTGCTCGTTTACTTGGTTTCTTGCGTGATGTTGGGCAGTTCCTAGGCTGAGCAACTCTTTCAGTTGTTCGTTTGATTGTTAGCAGGTAGTGATCACTTCCAATCTCTGGCCCCCTCCAGACTCTTGCATCTCGGACATATCTGAATGAGCTTCTCCGAACAATGGCATAGTCGATCACTGACTTCTCATTCTTGGTTGGTTCACATCTAGTGTATGCATGTATGCGCTTATGGGGGAACTTTGTGTTTGTAATGATCAGATTCTGCTCACTGCAGAATCTAAGGAGTCGCTTTCCATTGTCATTGAGAGTATCTTCTCCATATCTTCCGATAACTCCACCCCATCTAGCATGGTCATTTCCAACTCTGGCATTAAAATCTCCGAGCATAATAACTTCATCTAGGCAGTCATCCACTGTCCTTTGAAGCAGCTCGAAGAATTCCTCCTTGACCTCTGCTCTCTCATCCTCATTTGGCCCATACACTATGACCAGGTTGACTATAGTTTCTCCTTCTTTTAGTTTTACAACCATAATGCGCTCCGAGACAAAGTTCCATCCCTTGATACTATCTTTTTGATTTTGGGCCACAATGCAACCCATGCCCCCTTTAGCTCTTTCAGATATGGGTACACCACTGTAGAGCAACGTGTTGCCATCGAGATCCATGACTCCTTGTCCTTTTTTCTTCGTTTCCGTTATAGCCAGGATTTCTAGTTTTGCTTTCCTCATCTCTTCCACCAGCTCCTCTTCCTTCCCATTTATACTTCTTGTGTTCCAAGTTCCATAAGTCGTAGTCCGTAGTCCGTTCCAGTTCGTCGCCTTTAGAATCAGTCCGGTTTTCTCTCTTGTAGTTCGCGTAATCATGATTTAAAGCAAACAGGTGATTGGCCTGTTGTGCCTTTGCATGGTGGAGGGGCTGCCTCCTTACGGCCTCCATGCAGGCCGCCCTCCTCCTTTTTCATCCGGGCTTGGGACCGGCATTGGCGGAGTTCCCAGCTATCTGTGTCAAACAATCAACTGACATGAACCACTCCCAGCTATCTGTGTCAGACAATCAACTCACATGAACCACTCCCAGCTATCTGTGTCAGACAATCAACTCAACATGAACCACTCTCAGCTATGTGTCAGACAATCAACTGACATGAAGCACTCCCAGCTATCTGTGTCAGACAATCAACTCACATGAACCACTCCCAGCTATCTGTGACAGCAACTCACATGAACCACTCCCAGCTATCTGTGACAGACAATCAACTCAACATGAACCACTCCCAGCTATCTGTGTCAGACAATCAACTCACATGACCCACTCCAGGTCAATTATCTATACCCTAAAATACATGGTCATTGTAAAGTCCCTTCCTATTTAATAAATTTTTAATACAGTAAAAGTCCAAAAATCCGGATGCCAGAAATCCAGACCACCCAAGAATCCAAATCTTTTGAAAACTCAAACTTTTAAAAATTTCCACGTAGAAAAATGCATGGAAATAGTTATTAAATTCATGAACAGAACTATAGCTTTAGTCTTCAAGATGTCATTGCACATGGTGCAGAATAATCTTATCACAAAGAAATTACACAGTCGTAAACAAAGTGATATATGAAAGTATTTAAGGAGAGGAACGGGCATTAAATTTACGTCAAAATACAAAAATGATGGTGTAACTGTCTTTTTTTTCTTGTTGAGGTGATCACTGGCCCAAGACAGTATACATGTTGTTAGATGTGTAGTGCGAGCGTATGATGAATTGAGTGTGGGTGCGAATGAAGGCGCGAATGTGTTTAGGCTCGTATAGATGTAGA
This sequence comes from Oreohelix idahoensis, assembly GCA_024509875.1. NCBI lineage: Eukaryota > Metazoa > Mollusca > Gastropoda > Stylommatophora > Oreohelicidae > Oreohelix > Oreohelix idahoensis. The sequence continues at coordinate 75,646 of JAMPIV010007117.1, forward strand.
TCCTGCAACCCATACTCTCACATGCAGTAATCAAGGATGCTTTGACACTGCAGGCATGTTTCAAGACATTTATTGACGGGAACACACATAATATCAACAGGAACAGTCAGTGTAACAAGGTCATGCTGACCTGACATCGATAGGTATACATTTGGCATTCAAAAAGGTAAACATCAGAATAGACGTGCATGGTCAATAGCAAAGTTCTCCAATAATGACAGTTCGTAGCGTCGCCCTTGGCGTCTCTGACTAAACGCGTCAGATGCCTTAGTTACTATGACACACAGGTGCAACTTGGCACTCCCCGCCAATTGCACATATCAGGCTGTAGTATAATAGCCGAAAGCACAGGCCTCATTCTAACGTCGGCCGTGTACTTCTGTTAAATAGGTTATCATCAACCCTGCAGTAATACTTATTGTAGATAGAAGTTCCGCCAATCTGCGGCTCCCACAATATATCTTCGTCACTGGATTTCTGGACAATATAAGACTAACAGTCTTGGATGGCTACCTCGAGCACAAATATAAAAGTTCTGAAATGGCGGATCAGTGAGCTGCTGTTCACCCTAGGTAATCCTTTACATGTTCTGCCACCGAAAAGCGTAATAATGCATAAAGGTCGGTATTACCTGGCAAATGAATCCACAGAACTAAACAAGGAATTCTGTCGTCATCCCGACGCACAGAGATTCACTGGGGAAAACTGCCATAGCAGTTACTTCGAAGATTCTCCCCGAAAAACAATGGACTCTTGGTCCCTTCAGAAAAAACAGGACCTCTCGGCTTCCCGGAAGTATATCTCACTCCCGCTTAAAAAAACCTTCCCATAGGCCTACGCCGAACTGTCAACCTCTGACCCTAAAGGTCAAACACAATGAATGAATAAACAAGGGAAGACAACCCCTAATCAACCTGACATCGCAGGTAAAGACACAATTATACTTATGATACAAACATAAGCAAATAACTTGACAGATGACTCCGTCGAAAATGACAGCAACATTACTACCACCCCCCTGTAAAAAAAAAAAAAATGCAATTTTTTTTTTTTTAATATGTTCATGAGCAAGATAGCACCAGTATCACTTCTGTGCTCATGCAAACAATGAACCTAATATCAGGTACAATAGAAGAGGGTACAAATCATCTCCCAACATAGGAGAAAATATTTCCTTTAAGCCAAACAAACTAAGGGATACCATTCAAGAAACCTAAGTTGCTGGCAATACCAATCATATATCAAACATTACTAAATAATATAATCATAGCAATATACAAATGTCAATGCTATTTTAGCAACATATCACTGATGGATGGACAAAATGAAATTTGTTAAATTATCTAAACATCATCCAAATACATTTGTATTACAACATATTATGATATTAAGGACAGACCTAAGTCTGAAAATATATCAGGAAAAACTAGGACACAAGATTTAACTGGAATCCTGTGGGCATCTAGACAATATGTCCGCCATCACATTATCCGAACCACGGATAGCTCGCACCGTGAAATGGAAAGGCTGAAGAGCAATAGCATAACGAGTAGATCTCGAGCTCTTCAAATCCTTACTTTGCATAGCCGTAAGAGCTTTTTGGTCGGTTTCCATAAAGAAATGCGCGCCCAGAAGGAACCTTTGTAGCTTAAGAATGGACCAAACCATAGCCAACAATTCACGGTCCAAAACCGAGTAATTCCTTTCTGCCGCATTCAGCTTCCTAGAAATATACATTACAGGATGCAGAGTTCCTGAATATTCCTGCATTAGTGCCGCTCCAATGCCAGTGGAAGAGGCATCACTACGAAGGACAAAAGTCTTATCAATCGTCGGTAGTCTTAAGATAGGATGAGATGAGAACAAATTCTTAACCTGATCCAATGAAGATTGGCATTCTTGGGACCAACGCACCATATTAGGAGAACCTTTTTTCAATAACGTTGAAAGTGGTGCCATAATGGAGGACAGATTCTCAATGAATCTTCCATAGAATTGTATCAATCCCAAGAGACTACGCACTTGCTTTTTTGTCTTCGGAACCGAGATATTTAATATCTTTGAAATGTTTTGGTCCTCTGTCTTCAACAGACCATGACCAACTCGATGACCTAGGAAGGAAATTTCACTAAACCCAACAAAAGCTTTAGAGGGTTTAGCAGTCAAACTATGCTCACGTAGAGTAGATAGCAATTCCTTTAGACCCACATAGTGTTCTTCCCAAGTATCGCTGAAAAGACAGATGTCGTCTAAATATGCAATGACATCTGCACGATCTGATAGAATTCGTCGCATCATGCGTACGAAAGTCGCTGGGGCGTTCATAAGCCCGAAAGGCATAAAATTCCATTGAAACAGACCCCTAGGTGTCGAAAAAGCAGTGAGAGGTTTGGCGTGTTCCGTCAGTGGGACTTGCCAATAACCTTTCGACAAGTCTAGTTTAGTAAAGAATTTAGCTTTAGAAAGTCTAATAAGTAGATCATCTAATAACGGCATAGGTTCAGCATCGAACTTCGTAACATGATTTAATTTGCGATAATCAACGCAAAGACGTATGTTATTGTCTTTCTTTCGAACAATAACTATTGACGAAGAATAAGCTGAAGTGGATGGTTCAATTATTTGTAGTTGAATCATTTCATCCAATTCTTTCTCGACTTGTGCTTGAAAATGAATAGGTATTGGGTATGGTCTTACTCTGATCGGATTACGATCAGTAAGTATGATGTCATGTTCTATGACATCTGTGTGTCCAGGAATGTCGGTAAGGACATCCTGATATGATTTTAACGTAGAGGATACTTGACGCTGTTCCTCAAAAGACAAGTTGGAAGAGACTGTAACGTCTCTCCACGATTCCGTTGAAGTAAGTGGAATCGCAGGAAGAGGTAAGTTCACGTCAGAAAAAATAGTTTCCTCATCCTGTATAACGGACAGGGATGAGATGTGACCATGTTGAACTGGAGAGTCGTCCGTCGCCTGGAAAATAGGCTGTAAATAGTCTGGACGTTCAATAAACTCTGTTAGCATATTTATATGGAAGGTTTTATGCCTTCCATCCACATCGACAATATAGTCGACATCAGAAATTTTCGAGACTATAGTGTATGGACCCTTCCAAGAAATGAGAAGTCTATTCTCTCTTGAGGGCAGTAAGACATATGCTTTGTCTCCAGGACAAAGTTGACGTAGGCGTCTTTTCTTATTAGCAAATCGCCTAGCTTTTTCTTTCGCAAATTCGGAAGATGAAGTTGCTAACCTGCACGATTCGATAATCTTTTCTCTAAGAGCTATAACATATTCATATGACGATTGTGTATCATCGTCAATATTATCGGAAGTTATCAAATCGTGTAACAAGGACATTGGCCCGCGCGGTTGCGCGCCAAAGACAAGTTCGAAAGGAGAAAACCCTGTATGCTCGTTGGGAACCTCTCTATAGGCAAAGAGGACTGCAGGTAAAACCCTGTCCCAATCTTCAGGATGATCCTCCGTTATCTTGCCAAGTAAGTTCTTTAGTGTCCTGTTAAGACGTTCTACCAATCCATTGGACATTGGATGATAAATACTACTGAGAGACCTTTTAATGTCTAGCGTAGCCATTACCTGAGACATAACGTCCGAAATTAACTGAGTGCCGTGATCCGACAGTATTTCTCCGGGGAATCCCAGACGAGAAAATACGAGCCAAAGAGCATCAGCGATATCGACAGTTGATATGCTCTTCAGAGGAATAGCCTCTGGCCAACGCGTGCACATGTCCACGCAAGTGAGGATAAATTGGTGTCCTCTGGCTGACTTAATTTTGAACGGACCAATGATGTCTATAGCCATTTTCTGAAACGGCCGAATCGGAATATCTGCAGCCTGAATAGGAGCAGCATGTCTCGGACCCCTAGACTTGACCTCTTGACAAATTTTGCAAGATCGGCAATAAATTCGGATGTCTTTATTCACGAATGGCCAAAAGAAGGACGCAAGGACTCTAGTTTTAGTTCTGGAAAAACCCATGTGTCCAGCACACTGAGAATCGTGTGCATGCCGAAGAATTAAGGCTCTCATACACTTAGGCACAAGAATTTGCGAATGCATAGACTTGTCCGAGTGTTGTACCATTCGTACCAATATACCATTCTTCATAGTAATATACGATTTGTGATTCGTATTTTGATTGGGATCCCCTTTCTTTGCCAGTAGGAAGTATTTCTTCAAAGAAGGATCCTCTTCTTGACGTTTAACAAACGAGTCATGGGAAATCACCAAGTGCTCGTCTTGGCTATCAACTTCATTACTATTATCAGATGAAGTTGGGGGATTAAGAGCTTGAGCTCTTGTCATCACTGCATTGACCGTTTGAATGTTTTCTTCTTCCCAACTAGAAATTTGTTGCGGGGTGCATTCCTTAACCCCATGAATACGACCGATTATAAGATCCGCAATAGGATTAGGAAGAAGACATGCATGGACATCTCCTGTGAAGAAAGGAGTGTCAATCCTAATAATAGCAGTAGGATAGCTTTCCATAGTACCACCAAATGTAACACATTTGATTGTTTTTCCAGTGGCACAGCAAGGATCTATCAGAGACTCCTTAACCCCGACGGTAGTACATCCCGAATCGAAAAGTACTGAGACTAGCCTATCATTTATTAGACCTTTATCTAAGATGAGAGATCCTCTCCCATCATGCGCAACTGTAGCAGGTAGAGCAGGAAGAGGGTGACCACAACTTAGCGTAGATACAGTTGATGAGTCAAACAATGTTAAGCATTGGGGGCATTCAGTTGCTCTCCCAAAATCGAAAGCACAACCAGTGATAGCCCTAGAGTTACCACTATCATTTACTGTATTACAGGCTCCATCAAACTCTTGTTGCGCAGAGTTTGCCTGTTGGTAAGGTCTTTTCTTGTTAAACCTAGGTCTACCTCGATTATCATTTCCCCTGTAATTATTTTGACTATCATTTCCCCTGTAATTATTTCGACTATCATTTCCCCTGTAATTGTGATCATATTGTCTATTGTACTCATCATTCCGGTTTGAATCCCGGTTTCTAAATTCACCATCGTCATAATCTTGACGTCGAGAATGATTACCTCGAAAATTTGAATAGTTATTATTTGGATAGCCTTTGCGAAAGTGTCTCAAATTATTACCACTAAAATTACGAGAACTACCATCTTGTCTCCACTGCATAGACGAAGAACCATCATGTGTTGGATTACTCGCTTCTGAGTGTAATTTTGATTACTTCCCCTATTCCAATTTTGTTGAGCACCCTGAAATTTTTTTTTGAAATTAGGGCCATATGGTGTTGCCGACGCAGCTGGCAACCCTTCTTTCACTTTAGAATTGCTAACTGTAGCATGGGGATGTGCTGTGGCATACTGACAACAGTATTCCTCCATTTCTTTTAAGTTTTTAGGCTTACGCTCATGAAGGAATGCAAGAAAAGAATCATTAACAGATGACAAAACCTTATCTCGCAATAATAAGTCCATTAGACCTTCATATGTTTTCTCAATCTGAGACAACTCAACCCATCGTGTAAATGTACGACGTATCTTTGTAACAAAATCAGAGAAATCTACTCCATTTTCTGGCAACATTGTCCTAAAACGAAGACGATAGTCTTCTTGTTTTAGTTGATATTTTTTTAGCAATGCTGCCCTGACAACATCATAATTAGTCCTCTCATGTTCGTCTATTGTCATAAGAGTAGTCACTGTGTCACCTGTAAAAAATGGCATCAGTTGTTCAACATATTTTTCCTTTTTTATGTTATGCGTATCGCACAAAAATTGGAATCTATCTAGATAATCTGCTACGTCATCCTTTAAAGGATTGAAATGAGGCAATTTAATCCTACTAACAAACTCCTTTGTCGTACTCGAAGTTGTTTGCTGAGCACCCGTACTCGCCAATTTCAATTTCTCTAACTCCAAAGTTGCGAGTCTTTCCTCGTGTTCCATTTTCCTAATTTCAGCCTCGGCTTGAGCTTTCCTCTCCTCTGCAGCAGCCTCTTTGTCTAATCTCTTTTGTTCCGCTTCTTTGTCTAATCTCTTTTGTTCAGCTTCTTTGTCTAATCTCTTTTGTTCAGCTTCTTTGTCTAATCTCTTTTGTTCAGCTTCTTTGTCTAATCTCTTTTGTTCAGCTTCTTTGTCTAATCTCTTTTGTTCAGCTTCTTTGTCTAATCTCTTTTGTTCAGCTTCTTTGTCTAATCTCTTTTGTTCAGCTTCTTTGTCTAATCTCTTTTGTTCAGCTTCAAATCTCCTTTCCTCCACCTGCATCTGCAATTTCTTTTGTTCAGCAGCAATATTAGCTTCTCTTTCTAATCTTTTCTCTTCAGCCTGAGCTTTTTTTTTCTTCTGCAGCTAATGCTTTGTCATACTGAGCAACAGCCCATTGTTCTAACTGTTGACCAGTCTTATCAAGGGCTCTCCCTTGTGTAATAAAGTAGTCCAATGTAGACATCTTGTCTACTGAGATCAGAAACCTGAAAAAAAAAATTAAATAAATTACCTTATCCCACTTCAATGGGAGACAAGTCTGAAATGCTAGACTTGTATACTCACTTCACTTTATTTTACTGTCTTAGTCTTAGACAAAGACTTTGTATGATCCTCTTGTTTATAATGTACCCAAAAAATCACTTGAGTACCTGTGGAAAAAAAAATTCCCTTATATCCCACTCACTATGGGCACAAGTCTTTTTTATAAAGAACTTGAATATGTATTTCACCTTGTCTCAATCTTTGTAGATAACAAGTCTTTTATCAAAGAACTTGTATAAATATCTTATATAATAATATTTTATTAAGAAACTCTATATGAAGAGTCTACCTTATCAATAATATCAAAACATGACCAAGTATGTGTATGTAGACTGTGTATGACAGTAATGTAGTACAACCAAAAAAAAATACAAAGACAAAAATACAAAACAATACAAATGGCAACACTGTTTTAACCAAAAATGTGTAGAGAAATACACAAGAAAGGAGAGACCTACAGAATACAAACAAAACAAATCGACAATCAAAACTGAAAAACAGACAAAATATTACAAAAACAACGTTAAGTACAATTACATCACAGCTAACATCAATAGCGACCAATTGTCACTAGCAAATTTCCAAATTAAGAAAATTTGCACCTACAGAACGCTTACAGTAAGCCTCGATCAAGTGGCATATTTACCGTAAGACCCACCAACCGAAAAACCCGCAGAAAAATACACCAAAAACAGTAGAAGTAACATAATATAGCAATCAATTTCAATGTGTTGCAGAACAAGTTCAGTCACAGCTGAAACTAAAATAAATTCCTTGCTCCTTGCGAACACAGAAACGAAATGTCAAACGCGCACTGAACGTCAAATCCACTGTAACATAAAGTGGTATTCACGAACCAAAGTTACTATGACCTTCTCAAATTACGCCTTGCACATTGAGTGTTTACTATTTCCACGTACTGTTTACAGACATTTGACCTCCAACAATGTAGCTTGAATGCTCTGACCTAGAAAAGTCTGTTGTTGAATGAAACGTGTAACAACCAGCAGTACTGTTTACAATAGGAACCCGCCTTCTATGCAGTTATGGTCCACGTAGCAAATGCCTAGTAGTTAACTTCAGTACATGTCTTGTTATGCTTTATGTAGCATTATAATATAAATGCTCGTACTGTTTATTTGGGTCAACCGTTGATGACCTATTTCTGTCCTGTTGTAGCCAAAACTTGCAAGTGTAGAATTAGCGCTGTGTGTTACGGCTGTCCCGTGTGTAGCTTAGACCCACAGATCAGAAGTGTAATGTGTACTTGTCCTTCTTGTAAATTTCTCGACAAAACTGGAGACATCATACATGTAACAGCCAACCAGGAATGTAAATTTCTGGATCCATAAATGTCAACAATAATGTCAAATGCTCGCTCTGTTCTTTTTAAACCCACAGATTTGGTCCATCAGAAATGTAAGTTTCTAGGCCACATTGGCGACAAGAAATGTATCATAAGAGCCCACGTAACTGGTCCACCAGAAATGTAACTGTCTTTTTTTTCTTGTTGAGGTGATCACTGGCCCAAGACAGTATACATGTTGTTAGATGTGTAGTGCGAGCGTATGATGAATTGAGTGTGGGTGCGAATGAAGGCGCGAATGTGTTTAGGCTCGTATAGATGTAGATCCTGCAACCCATACTCTCACATGCAGTAATCAAGGATGCTTTGACACTGCAGGCATGTTTCAAGACATTTATTGACGGGAACACACATAATATCAACAGGAACAGTCAGTGTAACAAGGTCATGCTGACCTGACATCGATAGGTATACATTTGGCATTCAAAAAGGTAAACATCAGAATAGACGTGCATGGTCAATAGCAAAGTTCTCCAATAATGACAGTTCGTAGCGTCGCCCTTGGCGTCTCTGACTAAACGCGTCAGATGCCTTAGTTACTATGACACACAGGTGCAACTTGGCACTCCCCGCCAATTGCACATATCAGGCTGTAGTATAATAGCCGAAAGCACAGGCCTCATTCTAACGTCGGCCGTGTACTTCTGTTAAATAGGTTATCATCAACCCTGCAGTAATACTTATTGTAGATAGAAGTTCCGCCAATCTGCGGCTCCCACAATATATCTTCGTCACTGGATTTCTGGACAATATAAGACTAACAGTCTTGGATGGCTACCTCGAGCACAAATATAAAAGTTCTGAAATGGCGGATCAGTGAGCTGCTGTTCACCCTAGGTAATCCTTTACATGTTCTGCCACCGAAAAGCGTAATAATGCATAAAGGTCGGTATTACCTGGCAAATGAATCCACAGAACTAAACAAGGAATTCTGTCGTCATCCCGACGCACAGAGATTCACTGGGGAAAACTGCCATAGCAGTTACTTCGAAGATTCTCCCCGAAAAACAATGGACTCTTGGTCCCTTCAGAAAAACAGGACCTCTCGGCTTCCCGGAAGTATATCTCACTCCCGCTTAAAAAACCTTCCCATAGGCCTACGCCGAACTGTCAACCTCTGACCCTAAAGGTCAAACACAATGAATGAATAAACAAGGGAAGACAACCCCTAATCAACCTGACATCGCAGGTAAAGACACAATTATACTTATGATACAAACATAAGCAAATAACTTGACAGATGACTCCGTCGAAAATGACAGCAACAGATGGATTTTGGGATTAGTCCATTTTCTGATACTTTAGCATCTCCTGAATCTAAATATAACAGAATTAAATGTCAAAATGCATTTTAACAATATGTATTTTGACTTTGAAAACGGTATGGTACGGAGAGATTTTCTCAAACTCGAGAAAATATGTCTAATTGGACCTAGTTTCTTCCATAGCAACCAAGCTAACACTCCTACGTATTATACATCATTGGATTCGCCTAGATCTGGGGAATCCGGTGATGTAGTTCATTTATTTCGGTAACAAAATTATACCCGCCAAGATCGAGAATTAAAGGTCACATTTTTTACCAATTACTTCCATATATGGAAATCGTCGGGTGTTCATTGAGATCGGCCTTTTCTGTACACTATTCTAAACTGTTCATTGGCTGCGTGAATTCACGTGACTTGTAACGGCAGTGTTGACATTTCATTATGGCGTCCAATTCATAAATTCTGTATACACATTTAGTTAGGCCTAGTCTCATTTTTCAGAACTTTTTGTGTGAAAATGCCTCGAAAAAAGGATTTCTTTCGTCATCTAAAACTGGAAACGGCCAGGGCGAAGCAATGGAACCAAGAAAGTGCAGGTAAAAGTCGCTAATTTTGTTATGGTAATGGTACAAAATGAATCACTGTAGAATCACATGTGGTGAATCCATGCACAAAAAAATTTAGGCTACACAAATTTAGTTTTGATTTACTCTGTTAGGACTGAGTGTAGGCGGGAAGAAGGTACTATATTTGGATATTGGAAATCTGACTTAATTTTCTTGAATTAATACACAATATGTCCTAATTATAACCCATAAAGGGTTCAACGATATACTTTTTAAAAAAAGTCACATGTGAATAAGCTATTATTTTTTTTTATTTATGTATTTGCAAGCTATTAGTAAATGCGTTGGCAGTAAAGAGTGATCACATTTTTCTGGTTTGACAAAATGACATGATTCCACATTATACGATAAATTATCATGGTATTTATAAGCATGTGACATATGTTTCTTGAGCTGTGATTATTTCTTATGTACTTTTTTTCAGAACTAAATGGTCCCCCTAATGAGCCTAGTCTGCCTGAGGTTATACTGGAAAGAGGAGCATGTGAAGCAAGGATGTGATATACATTTTGAAGGTATTTACTTCTGAATCTTATTTTTGGTTTCTCCTTCTCCTTGTCTTAAAATTTAAACTGATGTAATTTTTATTTCTCCATAAGTATCAGGTTTAGTAACATAATTTATTACTTACATGTGTTTGCTTTGCTTCCATTGTACTACATTTGCTTCTACATTGTAAAGGAAAGTGTTCAATGTTTGCTTACATCATTATTTTAAGTGTTACTAATTCATACCTTTTCTTCTTTCTAAGAAGTTCAGGTGTGATGGAGGCTGAGACAGCTAGTGTTTTGTGGAGCCGGTCTGTGACACGACATAAATTTCGCTACACCACCATGTTAAGTGATGGTGATAGCAAAGCATTCAATAAGATCATGGCAATTAAACCATATGGCCCTAATGTTGAAATCATCAAAGAAGAGTGTATCAATCATGTAGGAAAATGAATGCATACAGCTCTTTGTAATTTAGTTGCTGATTGCCGCAAGCAAAAAGTTACGCTTGGAGGACGTGGCCGTGGCCGTCTGACAGATACAGCCATCCGAAAGCTTGGCATTTATTATTCCAGGGCTATCAGGCAACATGCTACTGCAGCTGATATGAAGAACGCTATTATGGCTAGCCTACATCATTGCTATTCAACTGATGATTATCCCCAGCATCAGTTTTGTCCTACTGGCCAAGACTCTTGGTGTTTCTATAAAGCAGCCTTATCTAGGAATGAGTATGTTTTTGGGCATCAAAAACGTATACATACGCCCCTGGACTTTAAGCTGTTGAACAGACATTTGACACCAGTGTATGACAGGCTGACAAATCTGAAACTGTTGAGTCGTTGTGAAAGAAAGGCTACCCAAAACTCCAATGAGAGCCTTCATTCAGTTATTTGGAGTAAAGTGCCAAAACATATCTTCCAATCACGAAAGCGCGTTGAATTCTGCCTTCTAAGTGCAGTTGCTGAATTTAATGAAGGACCTGAGGCTGCTATATTTTTCAAGAAAGTCCTGGGGCTGAACAGTGGAAAAGAGGCTTATCAACTGGCAGGAGCAAGAAAGCGTAAACGTCTCGTGCTCAGCTCTAAAACGGCAGAAAACTGCACTAAGAAAAGGAACCAAATTAGGCACAAGTCTCAACAGAAAGCCAGGCAAGAAGCTGCAGAGGAAGCTGGATATATGGCCGGTATGTTCTGAATGACAAGTAACTTATTTTTTTGCTGTAGTATTACATACTTATTTAATTGTTGTCTACTTATGGAGAAAAATGTGGTTTTCTCATAATCTATTTTTTCATCCTAATTTTCTTATAACTTCCACACTTGACATAAGAATTGGAACATATATTGCCCATAATCTTTTAAAACTTTTTATGTGATGGATTTTAAGTATCTGATCAAACTTTTGATTAATTGACAAAAGTAATGTAAAATTTGTTACTATTTTTAAACACTATTTTCAAAGTCCTACAACTTTTTTTGTATTAAAGTTATCAAAAATCCATCACAGGAAAAGTAAGAATTGGAACATATATTGCCCATAATCTTTTATAACTTTTTATGTGATGGATTTTAAATATCTGATCAAACTTTTGATTAATTGACAAAAGTAATGTAAAATTTAGTAAAATTTGTTACTATTTTTAGACACTATTTTCAAAGTTCTACAACTTTTTTTGCATTAAAGTTATCAAAAAATCCATCACAGGAAAAGTTTTAACATATAATGATAAACGTTGTGTTCATATTTGGTATTCATAGCTTAATAAATAAAAAAGCCTTAGCAAATTGAAATAGAACAAAGAATCCAATATTGCTCAGCTCTAAAACGGCAGAAAACTTCACTAAGACAAGGAAGGAAATTAGGCACAAATCTCAACAGAAAGCCAGATAGGAAGCTGCAGAGGAAGCTGGCTATGCTACCAGTATGTTCTAAATGACAAGTAAGCAATTTTTCAGGGGCAACATTACATACTTATTTAATTGTAGTCTATTTATGGAGAAAAATGCGATTTTCTCAAAATATAATTTTCTCATCCTAATTTCCCTAAAACTTCCCCACTTATGTGTTAATTGACATAAGAATTGGCACATATGTTGCCCATAATCCTTTAAAACTTTTAAAGTGATGGATTTTGAGTATCTGATCAAACTTTTGATTTATTGCAAAAAGTTATGTAAAATTTATCAAAATTTGTTACTATTTTTAGACACTATATTCAAAGTCCTACAACTTTTTTTGTATTAAAGTTATCAAAAATCCATCACAGAAAAAGTTTTAAAATATAATGATAAACGTTGTGTTCATATTTGGTATTCATAGCTTAATAAATAAAAAAGCCTTAGCAAATTGAAATAGAACAATAGAATCCAATATGGCCGCCTTTTCTATGGCAACCAGTAGTGCAGTGCCATCAAACTCTTCATTTTGCGTATCTAGTATTGATATAGGTTAAGCCTGTGCATTTTCATTGAAATCCAGCAATTAATAACGAAAATAGCATTTCAGTGTAGCTCCTCCCCTTAACCTTTTGAACCCGAGGTCCTGAAATTTCGGTCCGTGTGTAAATAATCCATTCCCCGAGCGACCGCTTTTTCGGTCTGACACACCTAGCTTAGAAATACGGGGCCGGAATGGAAATGTGTGAAAAATAATGATGTCAGGAAGTACACATGTCTTGTGGAATGTTACACTAAAATGGCGGCGCCCATGAAATGATAATATTTTGCAATTTTTTAATTGTTTTCATAATGAAAAGGCGTGTTGAAAATCCAGGAAATAGCCGTTCTAAAAGGCTAACAATGGAACAAGCTGTTGAACTTGTGCTCAATGATTTGGAGGATGATGAATTAGATTTAGATGGTGATTATTCTGAAAGTGACATCGAAATTGAATCGAGTGACGGAACTTGTGAATCAGATTATGAGCAAGCTAGTTCTAACCCTGTTTCTGGCCCCTCAGGGGATCGGGCTATGGTACAGGGTTGTGGAAAGGGGCGTATCCCATGTAATGTATCAAGTAAATTTGACTGGCACAATAAGCAGGAATATTGGAGATGGTCGGGTCAGTCAATTTGAGATAGAATAGTTAAAACTGACCATATGGTTGTGTCACAGTAACTCGTTTTGCTTATGTGTCTTTGTTGTGCATTTTGTGCTCAGGAGCCCAGGGGAATGGGGTTTTACGGGCTGGGTGGCCAGGGTTCAAAGGGTTAAAGGAAACAATTGAAGCGTCTGCCAATCAAACTAGTGTTCCAGCAACAAGCAGTGCAGCAGACAGAGATGCAACAGAAGTCGTGGAAATTAACAAATAAATATACTTATTTGATAAATGAAGCATTTTGTATTTGTTAATGGATAAACCAACAAACTTTGCCTGTTCATCTCGTCTTTATTCTTCCTTAAATTTGAATTTTAAAAGTATTGCACAAGAATCGGGAAAACCCAAAAAATCTGGACCGACCAAATCCCCAAGCAGTCCGGAGTTTTGGACTTTTACTATATCCTCATTTGTGTCCTCTGAATATCTTCTTCTTCTTTCTTCTGTCCTTAGCCACCGACCGTCAAAGCAGTCAGTGGCCATTACGCCTAGTGGCGTCTTAGGGCAACAGCAGATAGGTTTTCTTTGCCATTGTTTCCATCATGCCTAGTGGCGTCTTTAGGGCAATGGCAAATCAACCCATTTGCCATTGTTTCCGTAATCGAAGTGTCTGGCAAACGGGTGATCAGCCCGTTGGTCCTCTGAATATACATGAAAAAAATATCTAAACAATGCACAATAACTTCTATTTGACAAATAAGTTGTTTTGTTTTTTTTCCATTTAATTCCCAGAAACCAAAGACATAAAATTATATTTAAAACAGCCAATAAACTGATGTTATAAGAGGCCAAAAAAAAAAAAATGGCTTCCAGCCAGGAAATCTTGTGTTCAGCGTTGCCACTCAAGTTCTAGAGATAAACCCAGATGTTCTTCTTAAAAAACCCAGAAATACCCAGATTATTTTATGCCTCAAATACACGGGATAGACGATGTTTACATAATCTTTTATGTTCATCTTTAGCACAAATAATCTGTGTGCTATCAATTTTTATGTATTTCTTCATTTTTATTATTTTTTTTATTACCAAAAATTCACAATTAAATAAAAATGATTTTAATAACACCCCAATATATGAACTCTTGAAAATGAGATATTTTAACAGTAATATACTTACATTAGTTACATTAACAAAATGTTCCTCAAATTAAATATAAAATGTTAGTTGTAACTTGTTACTGTTGAAAAATGTCACTTGTCAAAGACTCGGCATTAATGTTGACAACTTCTCCTTCGTCAAGATCATATGCATGAACTGACAACATGGAATCTTGATTGTGAAGTTCCAAAATCTTTGCATATCTCTGCCGACAACGTCCTTCACGCACATCTTCAACCACGCATTTACTAGGATTAAACTTATGACAAACTCCATCTTTGGCAACTGCTTGCTTGCTTGGCTAGTATTCGATTGGAAACTGTTTCACACAAAAGCTTGTTGGTTTGTTTAGTTTTAACTAAGTTAACCTTCGAAAACACTCTTCGACGCATGCCGAGGAGTGAGGTAGTGCCATAAGCGTGCACATGAGGTCAGCCAAAACATCAAATTTCTTCTGGTTATTAGCATCTGTTACTTGTTACAGTCCAGCCAGAATGTGGGCGAATCCTCATCCACTAGATGACCAAGATCTTTTCGGTACGATGCCAGTTCTCGCCATTGATCAGACAGACGATCAAGGCTCTCTTCTGAAACAACTGTTTAAACTGCGCTGCTAAGATGGTAGGTGGTTGCTGGCAGCATTTGCACAAAGTGCAAGTGAATGACAAACACAGCCGAGAACAAAGACATGTGGAATCTCTTTCTTCAGATGTGCCTGTAAACCACTTGCAGTCCCCATCATAGTGGCACAGTTGTCTGCAGCAAAACCAATGACGTTACTAAGCGGGATTTCATGCGTGCTCAACAATTTCTTAACAGTTGTAAACATGCCAAGACCAGTCCCATCCTCTACCTCAATGACGTCTAACAGTGAATCAACTACTTTTTTTGTTTTTGTGTCACAGAATCGCACAACGACTGCCAACATCTGGTTCGCAGAAATATCAGTACTCTCATCAACGAGTATAGAAAATTTCTGATTTCTGCAAATGTTTATAACTTCAAGCCGCACAAAATGAGCAATGCCATACTGCATCACATAGGCAGCCTTGGTGCACTTCAGTGACATTTTTTGAGCAATTGGGCTGTCTGGAAATATCTGCTTGCAACATTCAATCAAATGACCAGCTTGCGAAAACGGAGTATTATGTTCTGCCATGAAAGCCGAAAACAGTATCTCCACTTTAGCAATTTTATCTTGGAGACAGGGCTCTTTTGGTTTGATGAAAAACGTTTAATAGCTTTTTTTCCCCAACACAATGTATATGCCAGTTTGAGCTGATGTAAACGAGTCAAAAAACAACGTCACTGACGTGGTTAAAAACAAGAATTAAATTTAAGTGGAATAAAAAATAGATAGCACATAATGTTTTACATTTAATTATAATATAAATATAATGTATAATGCTCAGTGCACAGAATATACATACATTATAAATGCCAATTGTCAAATATATCCAGATTAATGCAGATTTTGAAAAAAATTACCCAGATACCCAGACGGAAGCCCAAAAACCCAGATCTAGTAAGAAATACCCAGCTGTGGCATCACTGCTTGTGTTGAATTAACCAGACTTAGGTTGAGTTGTAATGTTAATGTGGCACGGCAGATGTAATCAAATGGCAGCTGCTTTTACTGTGATGTTTGTTTCATATAAATTAGTTGGACAGTAGTGGAGAATAATGTAATAATTGGCAGTGACTTGTCATTCACCCTGTACAAATGGAAGACAATATGAGACAAATACATATTTACAATCACAGCATATTAACCAGACCACAAGGTCTATTATATTTGGACATGCACCCTAATATAACCAACGGACTTCCATCTAGGTTGAATGGGGTGCGTATTGCCAAAACGAGGCAAAGTATTATTTATATATACATATACATTTATTTGTCACACAATTTAAATGAGCCACTCCTTTGTGAATTATCTCCCTTGATCTGGGGCCTCCAATACAATTGGGAGCAATAAGCAAAAAATATAGTGATTATTTTAAAAAAAATTATATGGCAGAATAAATTAACACCATTATCTGTGTCAAATTAAAGAAGTGTAATTATGGAGTCATTGTTTTATACAACTTTCTTCAGGCGTGTTATGAGAAGACGGAATATATTGTGACAATAGGAAAGAAAGACTGAAGGAAAAAGAGATCTTCAAAGAGAGAGGATACTGAACAGTTCAACATCACAGTACGGAAAAGAAGACAATAACAGAACTGATAAACATTAGTGTACACAGGAAGTTGTGGAGAGACATGAGGAAAAAGACAAGATCCAGGTAAGAACTACAAGATGTTGAACCATACATATACCTTTGCAGCAATATAGACACAGCTTGAGGGATATCAAAATAAGAATACAAAAGGCTATAGAGATTTTACTGCATAGGAAAATATATGGTGATCAAAAGATATCAAGTCCAACACAAAACCAGAATTTTCAACTTAAATGTCGTCATTCCTATTGTATGGCTCTGAAGCATGGACAGCATCAAAAACAACAACCAAAAAGCTACAGACTTTCATAAATGGATGTTTGTGTAGAATAGAAGGATTGAAGTGGTGCAAGAAGATCATTAATGTGGAACTGATGACAAGAGCCAGACAAGTGCCAGTGTAACAAGAGATGACAAGAGCCAGACAAGTGCCAGTGGAACAAGAGATGACAACAACCAGACAAGTGCCAGTGGAACAAGAGATGACAAGAACCAGACAAGTGCCAGTGGAACAAGAGATGACAAGAACCAGACAAGTGCCAGTGGAACAAGAGATGACAAGAACCAGACAAGTGCCAGTGGAACAAGAGATGACAAGAACCAGACAAGTGCCAGTGGAACAAGAGATGACAAGAACCAGACAAGTGCCAGTGGAACAAGAGATGACAACAACCAGACAAGTGCCAGTGGAACAAGAGATGACAAGAACCAGACAAGTGTAAGTGGAACAAGAGATGACAACAACCAAACAAGTGCCAGTGGAACAAGAGATGACAAGAACCAGACAAGTGCCAGTGGAACAAGAGATGACAACAACCAGACAAGTGCCAGTGGAACAAGAGATGACAAGAACCAGACAAGTGCCAGTGGAACAAGAGATGACAACAACCAGACAAGTGCCAGTGGAACAAGAGATGACAAGAACCAGACAAGTGCCAGTGGAACAAGAGATGACAACAACCAAACAAGTGCCAGTGGAACAAGAGATGACAAGAACCAGACAAGTGCCAGTGGAACAAGAGATGACAAGAACCAGACAAGTGCCAGTGGAACAAGAGATGACAACAACCAGACAAGTGCCAGTGGAACAAGAGATGACAAGAACCAGACAAGTGCCAGTGGAACAAGAGATGACAACAACCAGACAAGTGCCAGTGGAACAAGAGATGACAAGAACCAGACAAGTGCCAGTGGAACAAGAGATGACAAGAACCAGACAAGTGCCAGTGGAACAAGAGATGACAAGAACCAGACAAGTGCCAGTGGAACAAGAGATGACAAGAACCAGACAAGTGCCAGTGGAACAAGAGATGACAAGAACCAGACAAGTGCCAGTGGAACAAGAGATGACAAGAACCAGACAAGTGCCAGTGGAACAAGAGATGACAAGAACCAGACAAGTGCCAGTGGAACAAGAGCTGACAAGAACCAGACAAGTGCCAGTGGAACAAGAGATGACAACAACCAGACAAGTGCCAGTGGAACAAGAGATGACAAGAACCAGACAAGTACCAGTGGAACAAGAGATGACAAGAATCAGACAAGTGCCAGTGGAACAAGAGATGACAAGAACCAGACAAGTGCCAGTGGAACAAGAGATGACAAAAACCAGACAAGTACCAGTGGAACAAGAGATGACAAGAACCAGACAAGTGCCAGTGGAACAAGAGATGACAAGAACCAGACAAGTGCCAGTGGAACAAGAGATGACAAAAACCAGACAAGTACCAGTGGAACAAGAGATGACAAGAACCAGATAAGTGCCAGTGGAACAAGAGATGACAAGAACCAGACAAGTGCAAGTAGAACAAGAGCTGACAAGAACCAGACAAGTGCCAGTGGAACAAGAGATGACAACAACCAGACAAGTGCCAGTGGAACAAGAGATGACAAGAACCAGACAAGTGCCAGTGGAACAAGAGATGAGAAGATGCTGGAGGTGGATAGGATACACACTGAGGAAACCTGTTGATAGCATTACAAGACAGTCCTTGTTCTGGGGTCCCTAGGGTAAGAGAGGTAGAGGAAGACCAAAGAATACACGGAGAAGAGAACTGGAGAAAGGCGAGAAAAAGATGAAGACTTGGAAAGATCTTGAGCAGACGGCACAGGACAGGACAACTTGGCATGAGTTTGCTGAAGGATGATGATGATGAATTTACAGCTACCAACCTCAAACACACGGGCTCCGGCTGATAAGCCACTCACAACATGTCCTAGAAGCAGTGACAACTGTGCCATTGACCTGAAAATGTATCAACAGTTCTAGAGCCATTACATTTACACTGATATAATTTTTTTTTAATTAAACATGTATGGTACTGATGGCAGGGGTGAAAGTTCATGGCAATAGCACAGGCAGAAGTGATGCAAATAGTGATAGTGATCATGATATTCATGGTGGTAGTTATGATAGTGGTTATGCAAACAGTGGGGGTAGTGAAGGTATCAGTGAAATAAATCATTGCAGTGAAGTCAAAAGTGATATAAATGGTGGTAGTGAAGGCAGGAGAGATTTAAATGGTGGTAGTAAAGAGTAACATAAATATTGACATCATCATCATCTCAACCCATAACCCGTCATGGGTCGTAGGGGTGCCATGGTGGAAGCATCAGCAGACAGGGTCCTCCACTGCTCTCTATTCTCAGCAATGCGTACAAGTGTGGAGAAACCGTGTCCTGCCCATTCTTTGATGTTATCAGCCCAGGATTTTCTTTGCCTTCCTCTTCTCCGTTTACCTTCGACTGTTCCCTGGAGGATCGTTTTCGAAAGGGAGTCATGACGAGTTACATGCCCAAACCATGCAAGCTTTCGACGTTTCACTATTGACAAAAGTGGTTCTTGATGGCCTGCATAGGTGTTTATCTTCTCTCTAACATAGACATTTGTTTTGTGCTCTTTATAGCAAATGCGCAAAATTCTTCTATAACATTTATGCTCGAAAGCCTGAATCCTTCGCTCCGTATCTGCAGTGAGTGTCCAGCCCTCACACCCATACAAGAGAATAGATAATACAAGTGATTTGTATAATTTGATCTTCACAGGAAAACTGATGTTACTTTTCCAGATCACATTCAACCTTGTCATGGCAGCTGAGGCCATCTCAAGTCTTGTCTTGATTTCTTTATTTGATCTTCCATCACTACATATAGTGGACCCGAGATATTTAAAGGTGTTAACTTCTTCTAACGTTTGCCCATTTAACGTAATGTTGGTCGGAACATGTTTCTTATGGCTATTCACCAATATCTTGCTTTTTTCTATATTAATTTCCATCCCATATGTTCTTGTTACTTTCTCCAGTCTAGAGGTAAGGTCTTGAAGTTCTGATTCTGTTCCAGCTATCAGATCAATATCATCAGCAAAACGTAGATTACACAGAGGTCGGCCTCCAATCGATATGGTTGATTTATAATCGTAGAGAGCCTCCTGCATAATATGTTCTAGATAAATGTTAAAGAGCACTGGTGACAGGATACATCCCTGGCGAACTCCTACAGTTGTTTTGAAAAATTCTCCAATGTCATTGCTTGCAAAAACAGCACTGCTTGCGTCCTTGTATAGTTCAATGATATCTATGATGTTATATTGACAATGAAGGTACAAGCATTTAAGATAGTGGTAGTGAAGGCTTGGGATAAAGAAATGGTGGTAGTCAAGGCACGACCGATATAAATGGTGATACTGAAGGAACTAGTAATATAAACAGTAGTAGAGACGGCACAAAGGATATTTCTGGCAGGAATAAAGGCATGATTGATATAAATGGTGACAATGTAGGCATGGTGAACAAACGAACACATTTTATTTTAAAAGGGTTGAGAATTGGACACGCAGGTCTGTCTGACATCCTGCCCTTTGTCTTTCATCCTGTATCCTGGTACTCACTCATGCGGTCAAACTGTAAACAATTAATCTGCATTTTTGCATGTATCATGAATACTAGACATATATCAACACATTCTTGCCCATATCAGCACATTGTGCACACACAAAAATTAATTAATTAATACTTTCTTGCACACTGCTATAGCAGAAAAACATCTTAAAGCATTAACAGATATTTTAAAATAAATATATCTGCTCATACTCGTACACAACCTCACATTCTAAACTAATGACAGTGTTACATATTTCTAAAAAGCAGTGACATTTGATTACATCCTCATATACATATTATCATATAATCGTGATACACAGAGATAATGAAAATTATTCACATAGAAAAACATTTTCTATGTCAAACAAGGGGAAGAGGAAAATAAAGGTTGACAATAGATGTGATGGGCACGTGGACAAGGCTGCTGCTATGGTGGTAGATCATCGGTGTTAATTAGTTATTTGAAAAGGGCTTTTTTGAAGGCAGACTGGGTAGGCATTTTATTTGGTGGGGAAGGCTGTTCCACAGGTAAGCTCCAGTGTGCGATAACCTCATCTTGTACAGGTCAATCTTAGGTTTGGGCAGACATAACTGATGTAATTGTAGTCTCTCTTTTCTAATAGTTTCAAACATTGGTAGTAGATATGAGGGCGCACTGTTTGACAGAATAGCTCGAGTCAGCTTTGCTTTGTTGTATAGGAGCCATTTTTGGAGGGACAGTATTCTGAGTTCTTTTCTGATGCCTGCACACGGTATCTCGTGACTATCGGTGATCAGATGTACTGATAGTGAAAGATAAGTGATATAAATGGTGGTAGTCAAGGCACAAATGATACATATGGTGGTATTGAAGGGACAAGTAATGTAAATGGGGGTTGTGAAGGTACAGCGGATAGTTTTGGCAGGAATAAAAGAATGTTGGAGTCCACTAGGAGGACAACATTAGACAATCTCTGAAGGACCGAAGACTAGATTGAAACCAGGCCAGGAGGTAGTCAGCCGATAGGATAGTATGGCACTCTCTTTGGCAAACCTCTACACCCCAGGGTAGAAGAGGAATGACTAAGTAAGTATAAAAGCATGAGTGATATAGATGGCGCTAGTGAAGAGATGAGTTATAAAAATGGTGGGAATTCAAGGTCCTGAAAACAATCTGATGCATCTTAATTGTATCTTCATTTCACCCAGGCCTGAGGATCAAATATGTCATCAGTTTAGCTATACAAGTGTTGCTCACCTCTCAACCATCTGGGTAGCCACTAGGAAGGAGATCAAATCACCAGCCTTAAGCTCGTGTGTAGAGATAAGCCAGCCACCAGTAAATAGAGAACCCAACACAATACCTGGGTGACAAGATATATGACAGTTAAGGCAATCTATCATGCTACCTGAGTGATAAAACACAAGATATGTTAAACAATCTATCACACTTCCTGATTAATAAAAGTTAAATAATCTATCACACTACTGGAGTGATAAGATGTAAGACAATTCAATCTGTCACAATACTAGAGTGATAAAATAAGATAAGTTAAACAATCTGTCACACTACTGGAGTGATACAAACAAATTAACAATCGGCAGATAGGCGAGGGGCAGTTCTTGTGCTTCACTTGATCTGGTCCATCTGCTTTGACCTGTCCTGCTTATGAGATCCAGGTGCTAGCTAAACTACCACCAGCATAGCTCTCACAGTCATGGGAACACGCAAGCTCTCTCACCTCGACAACAAATACAGAACGTTCAAAATTGAAAAACAACTTTATTCTTCACTCAAGCATGCCGAAATAACATAATGTTTACAACAAAAACAGTTTAAATACATCCATTTGCACTATGATCATTATCTCTTAAAGGACGAGCAGCCACTATTCAGGGTTGGTAAATCTAGGCTCAGAAGACGGGAGGCCAGTTTTCAGGGTCGCTCTCTTTGAACTAAGTTTTTGTTTCGTTTCATCCCAGTTAGAAGTTTTAGATGACTGGGAAGTGGAAGTACAGCCATTTCTTATTATTATTCTAAACGCGGGAAAGTTATAGCATCATTCTTTCTAGTTCTTTCAACACGTTTAGATCAGCCACCTCATGTAAGTTTTACAAAATTTGTGTTACCTATTTTAGATGGCATCTAGTTCATCTTCTTGCAAGCGATCTACTCATCTTAGTGCTCAGCAGGCTCTTAGTTTGATAGAACATTTCAGTGAAGATGAAGACGGGTACAGCAGTAGCGATTTCAGTGTCAATTCTAGTAATAGTTCTTCTTCCAGCGATGTGGATTTAGAGAATGAAGGAGTTATGTCAGGAAGAGTGGGCATGGTTCCTTCACCTAATATTGATTCTTCAACATCAGACCCAGTAAGGGACCTAAGATGCGTCAACAGTGAGGAATGCAGTTAGCAATCCATAGCTAGACTGCCTGCATCAGGGTCAGCGAACCAGAGCTGACCAAGACCCTACTCCACCTCCAAGTGGTGGTCCTGGAAACAGGCTGCATCACTGCAGTCTGGCTGAGTGAGTAGGGATCGAAGAGGGAAGGCTAACCCAGTCCCAACAATGCTGTGCTGAAGTCGGATGTGTTGGCCAAAAGGTGCTGTGACGAAAGTACTGAGATTCTGTCTTTCAAATGGCCCATGTCTTTTTCTCCTTGCATTTTGTTCACTATTTTTGGAGGGATTACAGAAAAATCCTTCTCCATGTTTCTTCTCCTTCTATTATTTACGTTTTTTTTCAAGATGAGATCACGATGGAGTTTGATCTATGTGTTTAGAATGGGGGTGTAGGGAATTAGAAAGTATTATTCTAGATTAAGATTATAGAGGCTAGATCAGGATTTGCACCAGTGTCCTTTTTTTAAAGATATTGCGTGGCCATATACGCATTTTTCGGGAGTTAAATTATTTGCGGCCATTTTTGCTTCATTTCCGCAGTATAGGGCTAGGACCAATTCCCGGTTCTTTGTCTAGCAGAAACTGGTTGCATCAGAAAGATCTAAGGTTCTGATTGGCTGAGAGCTAACTGCAGTTGAAATGCAGAGCTGCCATTGGCTTTAGAACCACGCCGCGCATATGACGTCATGAAGTCGGCGCGTGGGGGTCTTGATTATAAAAGGCCTATATTTCATAGCCTCTGGCTCTTTTAATGAAAAATTGCCAAAGCCGGGTTGCCAGAGTCAAGTCGATTGCCCTTCAGTTGGACATTCGAGATTTGCAGGTGCCGGCTTTTTGTGGGGAAGAGCAGAATTTTTGATACCTCAAAATTTCTCCCACGGCACAGTGGTGGCGTTCGCAGACACCCAAAGTCTCGCATGAATTGCCAGTGGTGGAAGGAGAGGAAGAAAATACGTTTTCCCAGCCAGGGGAAGACATTTTCCAGCGAATAGGATTTTTTGTGGATAAATCCTGAGCTCTGACGCTCATTCGGTTACACACGCAGATTTGGCATGCTGGCCGCGTTGTGGTAATTTTATGTTCGCTTCTTCACGGCCATAATAAAGCCGACGGCCCAGTTATAGGTACTCGGGCAGGTAATTTCAGAGTGGTAGAAGTCCGCTACAGTTCCAGTCCAGAATCCAGTGGGGTTCTGTTAAACCTCAGTCATCAATTCCAGAGTTAGTGGAGAGAGAGAGGGTAAACATTCTCTCTACTGAAGTCAGCACAGATAGGCAGAACTGTTAGTTTTGGTGAATCATAGCAGAGGACAGCTGCTGAAGTTTAGAGGTGCAGTTAGTTGTGTTCAGGAGATTCCAGGATAGGCTGTGTAGAACCGAAGTCTGTGCAGAGATTGTGTAGTCACTTCGCCGTCGTTCCAGCTATCAGTGGACTTAGAGTTAGAGTTAGAATTTAGAACAGCTAGTTTGGAGTGTAGGCGACATCAAGTGCAGTGTAGTTCATTTCAGTTAACCTTACCTTCTTTCTCCATACAGGTTGCAATTGTGGGAGAAGGGTTGGGGTTGATGCATTTTTAACTGTGCTTGATTTTGTTTTCAGGTGTGCATCCTCGCACTTTATGTATATGAGTTGTTTATAGGTGTATAATAAACTTGTATAAATTGTAGCTGGCATCAGTCATTTCCTTTAGTACAGTAGCTATATGTTGTCTGTACCTTGGTGTTTGTGAATCTTAATTGAACCTTATCCCCATAGGGTAGTTAGAGGTGGTTCGAGGCCATAGCAATTTAAACGTCCGAAGTGGCGAGGAAAGAATCAACCTCGGTTCTCAACCTCGGAGCCAATGGTCTCAACTTTCACATTTTGCACTATATTTCTATCTGAATCTATCATTTCAGTCTTTCTTCTTACTATTGTCTTGTCACTATATGTAGACAGTCTCTAGAGATCTTGTCACTATATGTAGACAGTCTCTAGTCCTAAATCCATTTCGTGACAAAGTGGGTGGCGTCGTCCTTGGGATCATCTTTGTTGGGATCAATTCTAGATTCATAGATTGTCTCTGTAGGAAGTTCTGAAAAATAGATTTTCTTTATAATATCCCCTAGACTTGAGCTATATTAAGACTGATCCAGCTATAAGTTTTTTTTCCACAGGTTACAGTTAGTTAGATGATAGTTGTAGTAAGGTTGTTTATGACTTAGAGGTAATTGATGGCTAATTGAATTTTTTTTTCTTAACAGGAAAGTAAATTCGGGTTTTGGGTAGCTGGATAACTTGAATTTTTTTCAGGTAGTTATTAGTCAGACTTGGTGCTAGTCTGAGTGCGGGTTTTTGCGACAGCATATTCCTAGTAGGTAACAGTAAATTTTTCTTGTTCCTTTTTTGTCATTTCCCCTCGTTGTGAGTACTGCTGATTTGTCAGGTAAGATGGCTGAATTGGTCAAGCTACTTACTGCATGGAAGGACGCAGCTAAAAGCATGGGGATGAATGAGGCCGAGACTAGGGCTTACATTATGAGGGAACAGGACCGGCAGACGGAGAGAGAGAAAAGGGAAGCGGAGAAAGAAGAGAAGACCCGACAGGCAGAGGAGAGAAAAGCAGAGAGGGAAGCCCAGGAGAAGATAGCAGAGAGGGAAGCCCAGGAGAAGATAGCACAGAGGGAAGCCCAGGAGAAGATAGCAGAGAGGGAAGCCCAGGAGAAGATAGCACAGAGGGAAGCCCAGGAGAAGTTAGCACAGAGGGAAGCCCAAGAGAGGGAGAAGGCAGCAGAGAGACAGCATGAACTTGCCCTGCGTTCACTGGAACTGCAGTACCGATCTTCGGAAGGCAGTTCGGCTAACGGAGATTCTCCCGGAGCAGGGGCAACAGACACCTCAGGAAACGGAGGGCCCCGGATGGCAGCCATGAATTTTCCGATGGACTCTTTTCCTAACGGGAATGAGAAAATTGAGGTATTTTTAGAAAAATTTGAACGGATGGCAAAGGCATACGGGCTGGATGATAGTCTTTGGTGTCTCAAATTATCTCAATCTCTAAGAGGACATGCGTATGAGGTCTATAGCAAGATGCTGGTAGATGACCAAGGTAACTTTGAGGCTCTGCGGAACGCCCTGTTACAGCGATTCCAATGGACTCCCCGGAAGTGCCAAACAATGTTTCGGGAAAGTCGACTGGAGAAAGGAGAAAGTTTTCCCCAGTTCGCAGAGAGGCTGAGGAATTACCTCACTCGCTGGAGAGAGTTGTCGGGTTTGGCTAAATCTTTTGAAGGATTGGAAGAATTAGTTCTGTGCGAACAGATAAAGGCCAACATGTCTCCGGACTTAAGGAAGTACCTGGCGGAGCAGGGCGCCCAGCAACTGGACCAGATAATTCTATTTGCAGAAAGGTTCCAGACGGCACAGGCCGAAGTACTGGGCCAGAAAAGAAAACACCCTGACCTGCCAGCCCCGGACAAAGGAGCATCTTCATCGCATTCGCCTTCCTCGTCAGCTCACCAACAGCAAGGGCCGTCTCGAAAGGAGCCCCCTCCCAGTCATAACATGCGCTCCCAGCCGCCTAACAGAACACAGGGGCCGACTTCTCATGAACCCGTCAGGAACCGGGGAGATAATGAGAGATATTGTAGGTTCTGTCGGACTACTTCTCATTGGACAACACGGTGCCCAAACAAACAACCCGCTCATCAGGTGGCTTGTTTAAGGCCTGTGAGGGTGAAACAAGGGAAGAAGTGGAAACCCTTCCCGTCAGAGAAGTTGTTCTCCAACAGTGGACCAGCCGAAGTGAACGGGACTGAGACTACATGCTTATTTGACAGCGGGCTTACATACCCCAGCATAGTCGCCCGACATCTGGTGAAGCCCTGGCAGATGACTAAGGAAAAGGTCAATATTGGTGGAGTTTTAAGGAAAGGGACCTCACAGTGCTTTCCGGTCGCCAACATTGAAGTGAAATGTAAGTTTGTGTCTGGCACGATCAAGGCAGCTGTGATGGCTCAGCCAGCCTATGACTTCATTCTTGGCAACCCATATTTAGTTTTGGGGAACCCGACCACACCGATCCTTGCTGATGCAAGGGGGCCTACTGCAGGCCAGATACGTGAAAAAGGAGAACCCCTAATTCACGAAGCCCCGAGGGAGCTCGAACATAACTGTCGTGCTAAGGAGAGGTTCAATGCCTCCGACGACAGTGGTATGTTATTTGCAGAGGCAACTTCGCCCGCCAGCCCTGTTCAGCCAACCGGCCAAACAGTGGTGACGACGCCTCTGATTCCGGAAGTACACTCTTTGTTGTCGGGAATTAGGCCCCCGATGGTATTAGCTCCTTCAAGTGAGGGACATACTGACAAGAGCGGTATTACATATGTCAACGACCAGCGCCATCTTCATAGGGCACAAGATAGCGGTCTGAGCGAGCATATAGTTCCAACCAGCCCTGGAGCCCCATCCGACCAGCACTTTACTCAAACGGAGGAGGACAGTGATCTGAGTATCCGTTTGCCTATAGACGGAGGTGGGCCCCACAACTCTCGTATCTCGTTTACAGGAAACGACTCTTGTAACGAGGAGCCTGAAAAATTGGCTATCTTTTCCAATTTGTTTCACGGAACATTGGAACCAGTCACTGAGAGCTTTATCTCAGATTCTCCGCGATCTAACGGGATCTTAAACTGTCAAGTGTCACTGCAGGACACATTCCAACTGACGCCAGTAACTCTCACAGGGGAGGGCAAGGTTGAGGGTAGAACTAGGGTGTTAGACGGAGAGCGCCCGTGGTCTACATTTTCATCTCACCAACTTTTCAGGCCAGAAAAGAGTGAGAAAAGCGACCTTATGCATTTGCAAGGAGCTATTTTGGAGAACTCTGTCCCGCTTCATGTTGGTAGGGGACGAGTGAGTCCAGAACCACTGCCAGGGGCAGATCTTATCTACCTTTCTCCAAAGGTAGAAGCTATTGAGATCAGTGAGGATCCAATAGACACCCAGCAAGAAATCGGAGGCTCTACACCAGAGGAACCCGAGACGTTGCATCAGTTTCGCACGGTACCAGCAGTCATAACCCTGCTGACGCGCAGCGAGGAAGTCGCCATCGCCAGGTTGCCACAGCGCCCGCCGGTCACATCAGCTGACCAGGACAGCCTTGTGACGGTCATAGCCAGGGAAAGTTCAGACCCGCCATTAGACGGCACAGGTCCGAAGAGAGATCAACTCTCCCAACGGAGCATAGGAGCTCATTCTAGGAGAGGAAGGAGGAAACGCAAAAGAGGAAGGTCGAAGAACACTGAATAGGAGGGGTAAGGACAGACAGCCTTGTAGACAGAGTTAAGGGCCAGTGTGAAACACAGAGATTTCAGTAATGAGATCGATGCTCAATCTTCGAAGGTGGGAGTGATGTGACGAAAGTACTGAGATTCTGTCTTTCAAATGGCCCATGTCTTTTTCTCCTTGCATTTTGTTCACTATTTTTGGAGGGATTACAGAAAAATCCTTCTCCATGTTTCTTCTCCTTCTATTATTTACGTTTTTTTTCAAGATGAGATCACGATGGAGTTTGATCTATGTGTTTAGAATGGGGGTGTAGGGAATTAGAAAGTATTATTCTAGATTAAGATTATAGAGGCTAGATCAGGATTTGCACCAGTGTCCTTTTTTTTAAAGATATTGCGTGGCCATATACGCATTTTTCGGGAGTTAAATTATTTGCGGCCATTTTTGCTTCATTTCCGCAGTATAGGGCTAGGACCAATTCCCGGTTCTTTGTCTAGCAGAAACTGGTTGCATCAGAAAGATCTAAGGTTCTGATTGGCTGAGAGCTAACTGCAGTTGAAATGCAGAGCTGCCATTGGCTTTAGAACCACGCCGCGCATATGACGTCATGAAGTCGGCGCGTGGGGGTCTTGATTATAAAAGGCCTATATTTCATAGCTTCTTTCTCTTTTAATGAAAAATTGCCAAAGCCGGGTTGCCAGAGTCAAGTCGATTGCCCTTCAGTTGGACATTCGAGATTTGCAGGTGCCGGCTTTTTGTGGGGAAGAGCAGAATTTTTGATACCTCAAAATTTCTCCCACGGCACAGTGGTGGCGTTCGCAGACACCCAAAGTCTCGCATGAATTGCCAGTGGTGGAAGGAGAGGAAGAAAATACGTTTTCCCAGCCAGGGGAAGACATTTTCCAGCGAATAGGATTTTTTGTGGATAAATCCTGAGCTCTGACGCTCATTCGGTTACACACGCAGATTTGGCATGCTGCCCGCGTTGTGGTAATTTTATGTTCGCTTCTTCACGGCCATAATAAAGCCGACGGCCCAGTTATAGGTACTCGGGCAGGTAATTTCAGAGTGGTAGAAGTCAGCTACAGTTCCAGTCCAGAATCCAGTGGGGTTCTGTTAAACCTCAGTCATCAATTCCAGAGTTAGTGGAGAGAGAGAGGGTAAACATTCTCTCTACTGAAGTCAGCACAGATAGGCAGAACTGTTAGTTTTGGTGAATCATAGCAGAGGACAGCTGCTGAAGTTTAGAGGTGCAGTTAGTTGTGTTCAGGAGATTCCAGGATAGGCTGTGTAGAACCGAAGTCTGTGCAGAGATTGTGTAGTCACTTCGCCGTCGTTCCAGCTATCAGTGGACTTAGAGTTAGAGTTAGAATTTAGAACAGCTAGTTTGGAGTGTAGGCGACATCAAGTGCAGTGTAGTTCATTTCAGTTAACCTTACCTTCTTTCTCCATACAGGTTGCAATTGTGGGAGAAGGGTTGGGGTTGATGCATTTTTAACTGTGCTTGATTTTGTTTTCAGGTGTGCATCCTCGCACTTTATGTATATGAGTTGTTTATAGGTGTATAATAAACTTGTATAAATTGTAGCTGGCATCAGTCATTTCCTTTAGTACAGTAGCTATATGTTGTCTGTACCTTGGTGTTTGTGAATCTTAATTGAACCTTATCCCCATAGGGTAGTTAGAGGTGGTTCGAGGCCATAGCAATTTAAACGTCCGAAGTGGCGAGGAAAGAATCAACCTCGGTTCTCAACCTCGGAGCCAATGGTCTCAACTTTCACATTTTGCACTATATTTCTATCTGAATCTATCATTTCAGTCTTTCTTCTTACTATTGTCTTGTCACTATATGTAGACAGTCTCCAAGAAGGGGAAAGGTGAAATCAGGAGTGTGTCGGAAATATAGAATAGCAGGAGACAAATGTGGGTGCACTAACAAGGAATAGCTTTAGATTCCAACCCAAAGATGGAAGAGCAGTGGGTGTGTCAGCAAATTTAAATGAATCATCTACCCCAATCCAGTGTTTTGAAAGCCTTATATCATCAGCTGTAAGGGAGGAAATTTTAAAAAGCATTAACTGCTTTGCAGAAATTGAAGTGCTAAAGCATACACCTTTATTGAAACGATCAAGATATACTGGGTGGAACCCAGTAAGTGATTATGAGCTTCTAAAAATTTTTGCTCTGCTTCAAGCAATGGGTATCGACAAAAGGCCAAGTATGAAAGATTATTTCTCCTCACAAGAGCCTATGTTTCACACTCCATTTTATTCCCAAATGATGGAGAGAGACAGATTTTTGTCTATATTGCAAACTATGCTGCATATTTGTGAGCCTCTCGCAGAAGGGAAAAACAAGATAGAGCCCTTCGTTCAAATGTTATGCTCTAAATTTGTTGCGGCGTACACTCCAAACCAAGACGTGGCTATTGATGAAATAATCATAGGATGGAAAGGGTTGGTGGAAATATAAGCAATATAACTCAAAAAAGCCACACAAATACCACATTAAAAGTTTTGGTCTTGTTGACAGTGAAACAGGTTATGTGCTAAACTTGCTTACATATTTTGGATCACACACCTCCTATGATCCTTCAGTCAAAAGGGACTCTGCTGGTGCCAATTCCATAAAAATTTTTGGAACACTTTTGTCTTGTCTGGGAACTGGCTAAGACATTTATGCTGACAGGTGGTATACTACAAAACTGTTAGTAAGTGAAATGCTTAAATGGAAGCAATATTACACTGGAACACT
Source organism: Oreohelix idahoensis (assembly GCA_024509875.1). NCBI lineage: Eukaryota > Metazoa > Mollusca > Gastropoda > Stylommatophora > Oreohelicidae > Oreohelix > Oreohelix idahoensis. Next base: position 106,662 of record JAMPIV010007117.1, read on the forward strand.
TCAAGCGAACAGAGTCGGATTCCCACAGCAGCTGAGATCTTTGAACCTAAAGCATATGGAGACTAAGTATTTTATCAATTCGGAGCAAAGGATGCTAGTTGCTGCTTGGAAGGACAAAAAAGCTAAAAAAACCTGTCCCAATTATTACCACAAATGGGTCAGCAGCGCAAGTCTGAATGGAAAGGAGAAACCTCTTAACATTCATGAATATAACAATAAAATGAATGGTTGTGACAAGGCAGATCAGATGATAGAGTATTACGGCTTTTCCATCAGAAAATTCTTGAAGTGGTGGAAGAAGATTTTCTTGTGGATATTAGAAATAGACACCTGTAACGCTTATACTTTGTTATTGTTATGCAGAATTGACATCATTGCACTCCGGGCAAACCCATAGGTGCTCAGTCTCCATCAGTATATGTCAGAGTGTGAATGCTAATTGTTCCTGTAGCTTGCTGGTTGTAAACACGACGGATGCATCCTCTCATACGTCCATCTCTACTAGCTTTATGTTTGATGCCAAATTCCAACAGTCTTAACCTTGATGATTCATCTATTTTGGGAAATATTATATTTTGTACACACTGACAAGACCAGTTGGAGTTGGAAAATCGCAGCTTACATTAAAGTTGTTCAAACAAACACTGATCAGAGAATTATGTGCTTCTGCGGCATCCTCAATGCCTGAAATCAGCCGCATGCTAAATCCTCCAAGGCCAAGTAAATTATCAGATAACCCATTAGAAAGACTGGAGGGTGCAAAACAAATAATGCAAAAAAGCACTAATTTCAGGAGGTGTCAAGTTTGCAGTAAGCCTGACAACAGGAAAAGGACAAACTATTATTGTGCAGGATGCACTGGCCACCCCCATCTGCACAGAGATGATTGTTTCCTGAAATGACACACTGAAGTTAAGTTGTAAATATCTCTAATCTTGTGCGTAAGTAGTGTTCTTTGTGAGAGCAGTTCAGCATATATATCACATTTTGTGTTCTTTTTCAAATATTTGTAAATTTGTGACATAAGTGTGTAACCGAAGAAATTTTGGGCCAGTGCGTGGAGATAGTGGTGAAGATTCCTTTTAAGTTATTGATGAACTTATTATTACTGATCTGACCGACTTGGAGATTAATTAAATGGTGATGGGTGTTACCTTAATGGTTATATAGTTCATACGCCCACACAGAGCAGAACAGTTTCTTATATCACGCGAATGTCAAAATATCAAATTCTGAAAGACTAAACATACCACTGCTACACACGAGATCCTGCTATTAAATTCATTCTGTTTGTTGACCTAGATTTCCGCCACCCAGGCTATTTATGGTCATGCGTTACTATAATCACGCCTACCGTTCTCCTACCGTGTTAAATGTTGTAGTGAGTGTGCGTGGTGCATTCACACGCCACAGATACACACATCAGAGGCATGGAATGGTGTAACGGCAGGTGTACTGTTAATAACGTTTATTTACACCACAACACGTTCATGAAATACACAGAATACACAGTCACAATTAAGTACAAGTCATAGCAATACAATAATACAGTACTCCAGTCACATCTCCACTTCTCATAATCATTAGCGCTATGTATTATTACTACTGGATCCTCTCAGCAACGGTCGGCATCCCCGTGCTAATATAATGAATTCCTCAAATATGCCTCATCAAAGACGCTCTCAACATTGGCGCTCTAATGTAAATAATAAATGGCCTCTCCAACGATGCTTCCAACATCAGCATCACAATAAACGGACAATGGATCCCTTTTCCCAGCAACGGTTTATCCTCGCCGTGCTGACAATAATAAATTCCTCAAATATGCCTCATCAAAGACGCTCTCAACCTTGGTGCTTTAATGTATGTGTGGATCCTCTCAATGATAACGATGGCCTCTCAAATATGCTTCATCAAAGACGCTCTCAACCTTGGCGCTTTAATGTATGTGTGGATCCTCTCAATGATAACGATGGCCTCTCAAATATGCTTCATCAAAGACGCTCTCAACCTTGGCGCTTTAATGTATGTGTGGATCCTCTCAATGATAACGATGGCCTCTCAAATATGCTTCATCAAAGACGCTCTCAACCTTGGCGCTTTAATGTATGTGTGGATCCTCTCAATGATAACGATGGCCTCTCAAATATCATATAGATCCGGTTAGCCAACGGACATCATCCTCGCCGTGCTAACTACATCAATGGTGAATACTTTCGGCAATTTCTCGCAAGACTGCACTCCCTGGCAATCTGCAGTAATCTCGCCTTCACTCATCTTGACATATATATATTCAAACAAATGTCCTGGATCCTTACCTCTTCAAAAATACTCACAAACACAATTCTCCAATGAACTCAGAAATTATAGGCCTACACAAATAAATATGGCCTCTAGAACTTTTGCACTGCGCAGGCATACTCGAAACACACACTGTAGGACCGACCTCTCCCGTCGGTACCCAAACACAGAATCAAATTATTTCACACACTAGACCCGCCAAAAAAGACACGAGACTCGGTTGTTTAAAAAAACACAACTCAGTCTCGATAATTGCATGGGCTAGTCACACGAGCTTACTCACAGCTCAAGACAGTTCAGAGAAAAAAACATCTCCGCGATTTGAACTGATCAGTGTTCGCCACTTGGAAACTTCTCGATCACACGAGGGAATTCCCCTAATACATTTTTAACTTAACATCAGCTTAACCAAGCAACGTAACTCGTAATCGAATCTATTTGCTTAACATTTTCAAGATCACTTCCCTTTGATAATATTTACTCTGTAACAAAGTGTATTTTATTTTCTGGATGACACATGAAAAGTAGTTGGAGTATAAACTTGATGTGTGATTTATTTCCAAAATGGATGTAGTTTACAGTGATTTCTATCTTGGATAACACAAGTGATGGATTAGCTGTCTTCAGTTGGTAAGTCTGATATGTGTTTGTTTTGTTTTTGTTTAGTAAAATTTGTTTCTGCCTCGTCTCTAACTACTTTATATTCATAAAAAATTTGTAAATTTATAAACTGAACATATTCAGAATCCTCATTCAATTTCCTTTTCAAATATATATAACATGACTATATTTGTTAAAAACTTTGAAAGAATCGACCATTTCATGGTAATACTATATGAAAAAACCTGAGTCGCAAAAAATTCCTTGCTTAAAACATGGGAAAACCCCTATGTCCTCAAAGAGTTATCTTCCTTTTTTTTCAATGCCATGCTGACTGTTGTGAGTGATCCCAACTCTCTCTAATTTCCTATCCTAAAGATATTTATTATCTCTTTGACATATTAACATTAATTACAATTTAAAATTTTGAAAAATAATGAAAAAATATTTATTCTAGTTTTCCGCCATGTCCCCTTAGCATTTATCACTCGGATTTACTCAAGTAGAGCTATAACAGACTGAAAGTGAAGCATCTAAGAAGAGTTGTCTACCTGAAGAGCAGCAGCTGGTAGATTCTTTCAGGCCATAAATCACGGATTCCTCAGCAAAAGAGAAATTGGGAAGAAGACGAAAATGGCTGTAAACTGCTCAACCTATGTTCTAGTCTTGGCTTTCAGATGTGAGTCATGGGCAATGAATACAACCCACAAAAGCCCCCTGCAAACCTCAGACATGAGGTATCTGAGGAAAGAAGTTGACATAAGAAAGGACATAGTTCGCAACCAGATGATGTTATGGCCTCAAAACCCAAACCCTGCAGACCCAAGTGAAACAGTCCCAGTTGCAATGGTTCGCCCATGTCTGCAGAATGGGAGAAGATCTGATACCATGACAAATATGGGAAACCAAGAGCCAGGGAACAGGCCTCCAGGATGACCCAGAGTTCACTGGGAGGACAACATCAGACAATCCCTGAAGGACCGAGGACTGTGCTGGAATCATGCCAAAAGAAGACAGCCAATTGGATAGTATGTAGCTCTCTCTGGCAAACCTCTACACCCCAAGGTAGAAGGTGGAACAACTAAGTAAGTCAGATTTACCCAATAGACAACAGTTATTTCCATTTATGGCTTGTATCATTCGTTTTATTTTTGATGTATTCAGACTAGTTCTCACTTTCTCATCTCTGCTATTTTTATTTGTTTATCCCGGACAAAGATCCTGTAGTTGTAACGAAAGCCATTTCTTTGTGCTTTGTACGCCACCTATTTTCTCTCACCCCACTCTTGCCTTGTTTAACTTCACGATGTGAAATGACTCGTTGTTTCTCTTTTTGTCATTCTCTCTCTTTTCCCACCAATGTTGCTTCTTTTCACACAGTTTTCTACCTGTCCTCTCCTCATACAGTAAATGTAGTCCCATAGCAGATACTGCCGTAGGTGAGTGAAGTGTTAGAGACTTAACTATACTAGGTATATCTTTGAGGTGTGGGGGGTGACCAGTTTCCTTCCTTGCTGCCTTTGCCTTCCTTAACTCAAGAGCAGAGTCAAGTACTAATATACAGTTGGGTAAACTGAAGCATGATGCCACCGTGTTTTCAACCCAGTACCTTTGCCACGAGAGGCCAGCCCTCTAAACATTCTGCCAATCGGACAATCCCTCTTCTCATAGAATACTAAAAAAAATGATATACAGTACTTTGCAAAAAAAATGGCAGTCATATTGCTCAGCTAAATATGCTGAAATCTAATTAAATATGCATGTTCTGCCCCAAATTTACACTCCACTTAAGTGAGCAAACACTACCTAAAGTAAAAAAAAAATTAGCGTAGAGTAAAGTCCCTTGATAATAGAGCAGACGACAATTTCTAATGCTAGTGGCAGAAAATGGACACAAAGTCAAAGTGTATGTTAATTTCACAGCTTTGGAATGAAGGAAATCAAACATGTTCCAACATTTCTAAAACCTTGAACATTCCTGAGCAGACTGTTTACAGAGTTGTGAGTAAATTAAAAGCAGGTAATGGAATCGAGCGAAAAGAAGGTAGTGGGGGGTCAAGAATTTTGGACAGAAAGGACCATCGGCGTCTCGCCCAAATCGTTCGGGCTGGGCCAATGAAGAGTGTAGAAAACATACGGCAGCGCATGATCGATTTGGGAAACCCAGAAGTATCTAATGCTACTGTCAACCGGGAGCTACACAGGATGAATTACACAAAAAAGCGGGTAATTTCGTCACCATTTCTCACAGAGACTCACAAACAGATGCACTTGAACTGGTGCCACGAGCACCAAAATTTGTCATGGGACAATGTGATTTTGTCAGATGAATGTTCTGTTTGGTCTTATCCTGCTCAAATAAATATTTGGATGAAAGACTCTGTAACGCCTGTGTACCAGCGACCGAAACATACCCATAAATTCCATCTTTGTGTTTTCACAGGAATTCTCATGAAAGAAAGGTACATCGACATACTAGAGGGACACCTTCTGCCATTTATGCAGGTCATGTACCCCGATGGGTGCACATTTCAACATGACAATGACCCAAAGCATACAGCTCATACCACCAAAGCATGGCTGCAAGAGAAGAATGTGATAGTGCTGAAGTGGCCCAGCAACAGTCCCGACCTAAACCCAATTGAAAACGTTTGGGCACTACTCAAGAATCATTTAAAAAAGAGTGGACTCAGAGACGTTGAACAATTGAAGAAGGTAGCTGAAAAATACTGGGACAGTCTGACTCACAATTACCTACAAACACTTGCAGGAAGTATGCCTCGCCGCATTCAGGCTTGCCTTGCTGGAGAAGGCAACATTATATTGTACTGAAACCACTGTTAATAGATAGGGGAGATACCAATCTTCCTCTGGACATACAGTTTTTATTATTATTTGCTTCTATGAGTGTGCTGCATTGCGAAAATATGACTGCCATTTTTTTTGCAAAGTACTGTATAATGCCTTTGAACACTAGCCTCTCTCAGGACATTTGTAATATCAATGTAAATCAAATTTATCTTCCACAATGCAAACCACCAGGGAAATTCATGTTTGCATAGATAAAATAAGTTCTTTCAGTGATGTTGGATGACATCCGCCCATTTACATGTATCTGAATTGGGACAAAAACCTATTCTCTTTCCAAATTTTTTTGTGTTGACTTATAAGAGCCTCAGGATTGTTTCTATTATGTAATCACACAACTTACTGTATATAACATACATGCTACTTGCAGCAAAGTTTTCCCACTAAAATATTAGAGAATGCAATCGATGAATCATCAAGGCTAAAACTGCTGAAATTTGGCATCAAACGTAAGACCAGCAGGGATAGACATATGAGAGAATGCCTCTGGCATGTATACAACCAGCATGCAACAGGAACAATTAACATTCATACCCTTCGACATCTGCTAAGGAAGACTGAGCACCTATGGGTTTGCCCGGAGTGCAGTGACATCGATTCTGATCAACGATAACAATCAAAATATTCTGAGAATTTTCCCTAGACTCTTCTTTTTCATCTTCACCCTCAGACGTCAGCTTGAATATGTTCAAAGAAAGCAGTGGTCAGTCTGAGGCTGTTGACATCTCCATAGAGCATTTTCCCCAGACAGGTTGTGTGGAAAGAGGACAATTTCAACATTCCATTTTCTGCTACTCTCCAGCATTCCGCACCATACAGAAGCGCAGAAAGTATGCAACTCTCATATAATCTTAATTTGGTGTTTGTGCTGTACTGGGAAGACTTCCAGTAAGAACAAGCTTTGCTGTGGGATGGACATCCAGAGTCTGAGACTCCAATGAAAACATTCACATTTACAACGGGTACAAAGTTCAAAAATTCACTGATTTCAGTTTCTCTACACTTTCAGCACTTATTCCTAACTTCTGCATTATTCATGTCTTGTGAATTTCCTTTTTCTCTCCTTATGAAGCATAGAACCACTACTGCAGGTAGATCCTTAAACCTGCACAAAAGCACACACTGTTACAGCTGTGGTTTCTACAGCAATTTCTTTAACATGATGAGATTGTCCACCCTGTGCACAACCTCACAACATATTTGTGGGGACAAAGCCATCCTGGACTTATTTGGGGCTTCTGATATTACTGTATTTTTAAACCGTGTAGTCCAAATATCACACGAGATTCAAGGAGCAAATGTTAAATCTTATTATTTAAAACATAAAAATATGAAGCCATTAAATACAGACTGAGAAAGACAAAGACAGAAGATACTGGACAGTGTTTGACATTGGGGCATGGAAAGAAGTCAAGAACAGAAACGATAAATAGTACTAGGGACAGGAGGTTGTGGGAAGATGTGATCGCCTACGCCATCAGGCATGGTACTTGAAAAAGAAGAATATATATGAAAGAAGAAAGTTTTGTTACAACTGTAATGATGATGTCCATTAAACGCTGCAACCAAACTGTCATTAATACTTGTAAATAGGTCATTCAAAACAGCTCCAGCCTGAACTTGTTAATGGCCACTGCTGTAACAAAAACTTAAAATCATATGAGATCCCTATGGAACAACAAAAACTTAAAATCATACTTCACGTGCCTGTCGCTAATTATTCTTTGTCATGGAGTTTACAGAGAAAAATAACAGAAGTTAAAAAGGCAGTCACATAGCAGATACTGCTGTAAGCTTGTAAAGTGTTAGAGACTTCATTATACTACATCCAGCTTTATGAATCAGGGTGTCAAGTTCCCTTCCTCGCTGCCTTTACCTTCCCTAAATCAAGAGTCAAGTACCTATTTACAGCTGGGTAAACCAGGGTGTTAAGCTAAGTTTCGAATCCAGAATTCATTAACTTTACTGCAAGAGATGAGTGCTCTATCTACTCTGCCAATTGGAGGATCAATTATACAAATTATCACAAAATGATGCTTGAAATGTTATCCTTGAGTAAGGCAACAAACATGTACTAGGCTGAATTATATAAATGACGTGAAGAAAATCCTCATACACTTACTCAAACTCCTTATGTTCCATAGCAAAAGCTCTGACTGTTCGAACATTGCCCAGTGCTTCATCAGCGATTGCTGTAGACTTAGCTATCTGGTCCTGGGAATCTTTGGACAGTGACCTCAAAAGTGCACCCAGCGTAGTGCCCCCTATGATAACAACTGGAAGCACACCCAACATGATGACAGTTAACTTGGCTGAGATCATGAATAATGACATGGCACATCCAATGATCTGAAAGCAGCAATAAATAGTTGGAAAAAAAACGCACACACAAAAGAAAAAATCTATGGAATGTACTATATAAAAACATTTTAAAAACGTGAACAGATGCTGCAAGACAGAAGAGCCTGGTATGAGCAAACTGAAGGCCAATAGGCAAAGATGAAAAAACCCCATTATGTTTATGTGTGAGTGGGTGCGTGTTTTTTTTCCCCCCGATACCCGAGGTTTCCAGTTTTCACACTTTCCAACCTTTCTTATTTGGGGTAGTGTTACTTTCTTGCAAACCCAGAGGGCATCAACTCAGCAGGCCTCAAGGCTGAGCTCAACATTGCCTGAGTTAATGGTGGGGTCTGCACTGCCATGAGCTGGTGGGTCCCTACCCTAGAGGGGTTTTACAACCACAATAATCGGCGTTAAGTATCTTAGACATAAACTAGTAACAATTTAGTCTATGATTTCTGACCCCTAAACTTTATGCTAAATTAAAAAGATTAGGAATATTTCAGTGCCACTAAGCTTGCATAAGACAGCAGTGGGCCATATAAAGAACTACTAACAATTGCAAAACAGAAACTTAAATGGTACCATCATATGTCAAGATTTAATATACTGTCCAAGATGATCCTTACAGGTGGAGTACCTGAACACGACAAAATGAGGTAGACCACACACACACTTCACTATGTGGTTCTGATGGGTCTAGAGAAGACACACACACTTCACTATGTGGTTCTGATGGGTCTAGAGAAGACACACACACTTCACTATGTGGTTCTGATGGGTCTAGAGAAGACACACACACTTCACTATGTGGTTGTGATGGGTCTAGAGAAGACACAGAAAGAACAGGACTACCACTTCTTAAAGCATGTTGTAAGAGGTAACTAAAGTGAGACTCATCATATAAAACAGAATACTACAAAAAACACCACAGCAAGAAAACACCAAGTCATGTGGCACAGGCCTCCTGCAAGGGGCCAAGTACAGTGATGACCCCAGACTTTTAAGGAGCATCAAAGGAGAATGAATGAACCAGTTAAATATAAGTTAGTATTAACTACTTCATCCACTGTGTCAAGAGTCCCTCTGAACCCAAACTTGATGTTACATTAAGAAGATTTAGGTATGGTCTGGTGCTATAAACCTTGCATGAAACAGTTGTAGGCTAATACAAGACCTGCCAACAATTATACAAAAACACACAAACTTAAATTTCAGATCACTACATGTCTAAATCTGCTTGACAGTTCAAGGACTATTTTTTCAGGGCCATTTCTCGAACAAGAAAATTAGGGTGACCCTAGAAACACTATGCAGGCAACAGTCAGAAATTGATATAATAAACTTCCACAGAGACAACAGATAGATTCTTTGCCACAGAAATGGCAGCCATATTGGATATTAATACTGACATTTTAAGGCTTTTTTATTTTTTTTAGTTATGAGCAACAGATTTGATTTAGAAGCTCATAATTGTGTTTAATAACGTTTGGCAGACTAGACTTTTGATAACTAGTAGATTCCAAGCGATACAACTTAAAAGCTAGTCTCTTAAAATTGTAACACATTTTGCAAAATTTAACAATATTATTTGCAATTAATGATTCTTTGTCAGGTTTGATCTATTTTGCTCTCTAATGTGCAATTGTGTGTGTCAATTTTCTTATTTCATTGATTTACTGAGTAAACTGCTGTTTTACTGATTTTGTGGGTATTCTGCTGCTTCAGTTATTTGATAGATATTCTGCTGTTTCAGTTATTTGATGGGTATTCTGCTGTTTCAGCTATTCGATGGGTATTCTGCTGAGCTGATAGAATATCACATAAGGTATAAAGTAATACAATAGCTTATACACTTACTCAACTTTAAATTAGGTAACAGATAGCACATACCTGAGTTGTTGCTCTTAAACCTTGTGAAATAGTGATTTTAAAGGAACTTTTGAAGTCCTGAACATCAGTCGTAAGCCTATTAAGAAAGATATTTAATAAAAATTAAAGAGTCACAACCTATAACTTGCATGTGTCTTCCACATCTCTAAATGCCTCTCTGGACCACAGTATCTGATAAAACACTAGACCAATAAAACAGTAATGCAACATTTTCTACCTCCGCACAACAGAACTCTTTGTTCAATGGTATTAAGTGGTAATGTATAACACATCCACAAATGATATCTAACATCAGCTTCGTACCCTTCAGATCCCTAAGGAACACAAGCCTTCAACAAATTTCTATCAAGCCTTCCTGTCTTGTATCATCCATTCTAGGTCTTTCCTTGTCTTTTTATCCCTATCATGTCTACCTTCCCCCTCCCCCATCTTCTCAGTGTGTTTGTCAACATGCAGCCATGTTAATGCTGACAACTAATTTCTTCTGTGTATGTCCTTTCTAACACCAGCTTAGCTGGTGCTTATTCTGTTGTTTCCTTATATGGTGGTTCATAGGGATCTCCGAAGAGATGAAGAAAACAACTGGGCCACTGCTCACACCAGGTATTTTATAAGAGATGACTAAGTTTAGGTGGTGCTAACTCCATTCTGCTCCTCCTATTTTGTTCTTCATCAATGCTGTTACTCATATCTTGTTCTCCGTCATTGCTGTTCCTCCTGTCTAGTTCTCCATCAGTTCTGCTCCTCATATCTTGTTATGCCACACATCAAGCTGTGCATTATTTTTCTCCCTGTCTTCCTCTATTCTTCAGTGACAATGCACGTTCCCTCTATTTTTCATATTTTCACAATGTTTTCTAAGCATTCCTCTTTTCACTGACATATTCAATGAAGGCTGACTGTCTTCTCCTTATCTTTGTGATTACATTCCTTACTTCATTACCTCTTCTCAAGCATTCTTCACCAGTAATTTTAGCTGTCCAGGGGATTCTTCCTTTTCTTCTGAGACATCACATCTATGTGATACACTTATGCCTAGCATTCCACAATGTAATATCCTTAGTCACCACGAACTATAGAACATAGACACTCTGCTGCCAGGTTATAAGAAAAAGCTTGTCAATTTAAGCAGAATAAAAATAAAAATTGTAAAACCTCCAAGAATGACTTAAAAGTATTCAGAAACCTACTTCTTCTTCGAGTCCTTGTTCACGGTGTATGGGGGATGAGATTAACTCATGGTGTATGGCGGATGAGATTAACTCATGGTGTATGGGGGATGAGATTAACTGCCTTTTGCAGTGCTGGTTTACTCAGAAATTTATGTTACCCCATGAACAACTATGGGCCTAACACCATTTTCCCAGCATGCCTCAATGTGTGTGTAATGGGATCATTTACCTTATCCTTTCCCATGAACAACTATGGGCCTAACACCATTTTCCCAGCATGCCTCAATGTGTGTGTAATGGGATCATTTACCTTACCGTTTCCCATGAACAACTATGGGCCTAACACCATTTTCCCAGCATGCCTCAATGTGTGTGTAATGGGATCATTTACCTTATCCTTTCCCATGAATAACTATGGGCCTAACACCATTTTCCCAGTATGCCTCAATGTGTGTGTAATGGGATCATTTACCTTACCCTTTCCCATGAACAACTATGGGCCTAACACCATTTTCCCAGCATGCCTCAATATGTGTGTGTAATGGGATCATTTACCTTACCGTTTCCCATGAACAACTATGGGCCTAACACCATTTTCCCAGCATGCCTCAATGTGTGTGTAATGGGATCATTTACCTTATCCTTTCCCATGAACAACTATGGGCCTAACACCATTTTCCCAGTATGCCTCAATGTGTGTGTAATGGGATCATTTACCTTACCCTTTCCCATGAACAACTATGGGCCTAACACCATTTTCCCAGCATGCCTCAATGTGTGTGTAATGGGATCATTTACCTTACCATTTCCCATGAACAACTATGAGCCTAACACCATTTTTCCAGCATGCCTCAATGTGTGTGTAATGGGATCATTTACCTTATCCTTTCCCATGAACAACTATGGGCCTAACACCATTTTCCCAGCATGCCTCAATGTGTGTGTAATGGGATCATTTACCTTACCATTTCCCATGAACAACTATGGGCCTAACACCATTTTCCCAGCATGCCTCAATGTGTGTGTAATGGGATCATTTACCTTATCCTTTCCCATGAACAACTATGGGCCTAACACCATTTTCCCAGCATGCCTCAATGTGTGAGTAATGGGATCATTTACCTTACCGTTTCCCATGAACAACTATGGGCCTAACACCATTTTCCCAGCATGCCCCAATGTGTGTAATGGGATCATTTACCTTATCCTTTCCCATGAACAACTATGGGCCTAACACCATTTTCCCAGTATGCCTCAATGTGTGTGTAATGGGATCATTTACCTTACCCTTTCCCATGAACAACTATGGGCCTAACACCATTTTCCCAGCATGCCTCAATGTGTGTGTAATGGGATCATTTACCTTACCGTTTCCCATGAACAACTATGGGCCTAACACCATTTTCCCAGCATGCCTCAATGTGTGTGTAATGGGATCATTTACCTTATCCTTTCCCATGAACAACTATGGGCCTAACACCATTTTCCCAGTATGCCTCAATCTGTATGTAATGGGATCATTTACCTTACCCTTTCCCATGAACAACTATGGGCCTAACACCATTTTCCCAGCATGCCTCAATGTGTGTGTAATGGGATCATTTACCTTACCGTTTCCCATGAACAACTATGGTCCTAACACCATTTTCCCAGTATGCCTCAATGTGTGTGTAATGGGATCATTTACCTTACCCTTTCCCATGAACAACTATGGGCCTAACACCATTTTCCCAGTATGCCTCAATGTGTGTGTAATGGGATCATTTACCTTACCATTTCCCATGAACAACTATGGGCCTAACACCATTTTCCCAGTATGCCTCAATGTGTGTGTAATGGGATCATTTACCTTACCCTTTCCCATGAACAACTATGGGCCTAACACCATTTTCCCAGCATGCCTCAATGTGTGTGTAATGGGATCATTTACCTTACCGTTTCCTATGAACAACTATGGGCCTAACACCATTTTCCCAGTATGCCTCAATGTGTGTGTAATGGGATCATTTACCTTACCCTTTCCCATGAACAACTATGGGCCTAACACCATTTTCCCAGTATGGCTCAATGTGTGTGTAATGGGATCATTTACCTTACCCTTTCCCATGAACAACTATGGGCCTAACACCATTTTCCCAGTATGCCTCAATGTGTGTGTAATGGGATCATTTACCTTACCGTTTCCCATGAACAACTATGGGCCTAACACCATTTTCCCAGTATGCCTCAATGTGTGTGTAATGGGATCATTTACCTTACCGTTTCCCATGAACAACTATGGTCCTAACACCATTTTCCCAGTATGCCTCAATGTGTGTGTAATGGGATCATTTACCTTACCCTTTCCCATGAACAACTATGGGCCTAACACCATTTTCCCAGCATGCCTCAATGTGTGTGTAATGGGATCATTTACCTTACCGTTTCCCATGAACAACTATGGGCCTAACACCATTTTCCCAGCATGCCTCAATGTGTGTGTAATGGGATCATTTACCTTACCCTTTCCCATGAACAACTATGGGCCTAACACCATTTTCCCAGCATGCCTCAATGTGAGTGTAATGGGATCATTTACCTTACCGTTTCCCATGAGCAACTATGGGCCTAACACCATTTTCCCAGTATGCCTCAATGTGTGTGTAATGGGATCATTTACCTTACCCTTTCCCATGAACTTAGTTGTCTTTTAGAACAAGTTAGGTAGAATGCAGTGGTTATATTCCTTGCATCCCAGTAGAGGGTGCTATGAGTTACTCATACACTTATAAAAAACTTATGTTACCAATATTACAAATCCTTACCTGTCGACAAGCTCTCCAGTCTTGTGTGTATCAAAGAATGATATGTCCTGCTCAAGAAGTGAGTGAAACAGCTGTTTCCTCAGTCGAGCAGCCAGGTTCTCTCCTACAACAGCTAACAGGCTGATGTAGGTGAAGGTCAACAAGCCCTGGCGCCAAATGTAACAAATAAATGAAAGTTATGAAACCAAAGAAAAGTCACTGAATATCGGTCTGTTAAGCACTAAAGACAAAATATCCGACTGTCCATACAACAGACACAGCTAAAAAATGTTTTAAATATGTGCAAGGTTAATTATTTATCTATTCTTTCACATGCTAGAGCAAAGATGATCACAATTTAGTTTTAAAAAAAAACCAAACAAACAAAGGCGAAGCAGGTTTATAATAAAACTTGACGTAATAACATCTTAAGCAACATTTGCTACAGTAACCATTTTGTTGTTACCTGCACACAATATTTTAAAATACTGAATTCTCTTGATATTTTTTCCCCTTATTTCACTCATGGACTAACACACTTCATTGTAATTCACAAATACTTCATAAACTCATAAAACTCTTAAAAATACTTTAGCTCCAGCCAAAGACAAGAATTACAATACATGCACTCTCCTAAAACTGCAGATATACATGCTTTCAATAAAGAACTGACTTTATTTAGCCCTAACTGAGCAGTTGGTATCAAACAGGAAAATTTATAAAGGTGACAAAAACTGTTCAATTAACTTGTTAGTTGACCACACCAATGTGTGGTTGACAGGTATCTCTGATGTGACTCAGAAAGAACAGGATCATTGCTCCCACCAAACATGTCACAAAAGACAGCTAAGGTGACGTTGTGCATAGGATGATGAAAGATAGTCCCAAAAATGAAACTTCCGTTGGGGAGTGAAGTGTTAGAGACATCACCACACTAGGTCCAGCTTTAATGAGATGGGGTGACCAGCGCTCTTCCTCACTGCCTGTGCCGTCCATAACTCAACAGCAGAATCAGAAGCCCATTTACAGCTGGGAAGACTGGAGCGTGATGCTACCAGGTTTTGATTCTAGAACCCTGTAAGTTTGCCACAAGAGGCAAGCGCTCTAACCACTTAACCTACTGGACGCTCATGCATAGGGGAGGCAACCAAATTACTACAACAACCACCACTGCAAAATCTTATAACTGATTTGGCACAGGCTTTCTGCATGGAGGCTATGGTAGCAGTGACCCCATGGAGGCTATGGTAGCAGTGACCACATGGAGGCTATGGTAGCAGTGACCCCATGAACCACATGGAGGCTATGGTAGCAGTGACCCCATGAACCACATGGAGGCTATGGTAGCAGTGACCATATGAACCACATGGAGGCTATGGTAGCAGTGACCACATGAACCACATGGAGGCTATGGTAGCAGTGACCCCATGAACCACATGGAGCAAACAAAGGGAAGGAAGGCAAAGACAACACATATACTGCACAATCAGATTCACAAACCAAAAAAATGTACCTGAAGACCATAGACTGCTAGCAGTTTGATGGCAGGGAGCCTGATCTCCGTCACAAAGTCTGAAACTTCTGATGCTGCGTCTGAAGCAAACTTTGTCACAATATTGGTTAGTTCCCCCAACATCAATGGGATCTGAATATTGACCATCGCAGCTCCAATGGCTGCCTGAAAGATTAGATATTTCACAACTATCATTAATGATAGTAATTAATTATTTGATCAAAGTGTATGGAACGTTATACAATTATAATTTAAAAAGTAATCATGAATTGAAAGTAAACCAGAAAGGAATGAATGCCACTGATAATTTAAAATACACGTATATCAAAACATACAACAACGCGTGTAGTTTCCAATGATCTCTGAGGAGTTAAAGAAAGGAATGGGACTACTACTGCCTCAGGGTATGTTATATGAGGAGACTAACATGAGGCTGTGTATGAGGCTTATCATATTTTTTTAACTGCTGCAGAAACCAGTACTGTAAGAGCACTTGAAATCTTCCACGCCCTGGGTTCTGCAAGGGAACCAGCTCAAGTGGTGACCCTATACTCTATCAGCAGCATAAATGGAAACAATGATGATGAAAACATAAAAAAAAGAAAGACATAAAGAAAGGAAAAAGACAATTTCAAGAAAGAACAACAGAGATGAATAAAATGCCAAGAATGAAACAAATTTTTTCTATTAAAAAAAAAAAAAAAAAAGAATAAAACGGCTAGCAAGAAAAAGTTATAAATAGAGGTAGGCAGGGCAGAGGAAAAAGCAAATGTTAAAAAAAGGGTGTTTATGAAAAATAAAAACCGAAAAGAAAAAGAATTAAAGTAAGTAAAAGATGTGATAAAACAAAATACCAACCAGAATGGCTCCAAACAGATAGAAGAAGTCTGCCCATAAAAGGCGGAAGAACAAATCCCACTGGAACTGTGGGTCAGTCTTGCTATCAATGTCATTTGCATCATCATCATGGTGTGACAAACGATTTCTGTTACCATGTTTAGCTTTACACCGAGCAGTAAGGCACAGCCTATCAGCGTTCTTCCATATAACATAGGCACCTCCTGAACCCAACAAAAATCCAGGCGCGAGTAACAAGGGCGAACATCGTGGCTTTGAGTTCAACCATTTAAGAACTTTACCACTGTAGATCTTACTGTCCTTAAGTACACTGGTACTAAAATGTCTGAAAATTTCACTAATATTAACTGTACATGATGGACTTTTTGTTGAACTGTGGGAGAACACTTGTGCCTTGCTGCACAGCTGTCTGGCAAAAAAAGAATCAAAACTGTTAATAACAACAACAAGACATGTGACCTAGAAAGTGCTAAAGGAGATCACATTTACATACACCAATTTTAATTTGCCCTGTATAGTTCCCCAGAGTTCCCTGAGGAGATCAAGAGGGTACATGACCACTGCTCCCTTCAGGCATGTTGTGAGAGGTGCTTATATATGAGGTTGTGAGAGGTGCTTATATATGAGGTTGTGAGAGGTGCTTATATATGAGGTTGTCCTTCAGGCATGTTGTGAGAGGTGCTTATATATGAGGTTGTGAGAGGTGCTTATATATGAGGTTGTGAGAGGTGCTTATATATGAGGTTGTGAGAGGTGCTAATATATGAGGTTGTGAGAGGTGCTTAGATGTGAGGTTGTCCTTCAGGCATGTTGTGAGAGGTGCTTAGATGTGAGGTTGTCCTTCAGGCATGTTGTGAGAGGTGCTTATATGTGAGGTTGTCCTTCAGGCATGTTGTGAGAGGTGCTTATTATATGAGGTTGTGCATGGGGTTGACAACCTCATTATGTAAAACACACAGAAACCACCACCACCACCACCACAAAGACACTTGACTGCTTTGATGCAGACGTCCTAAAAGGATACATGTAGTAATGATGGTCCCATGCAGACGTCCTAAAAGGATACATGTAGTAATGATGGTCCCATGCAGACTTCCTACAAGGATACATGTAGTAATGATGGTCCCATGCACAAGGAGCAAAAAGAAGAAGAATCATGATTAACATAATTTATGTCCATTGTCTTGGATTTCTATTTTGGGTTGCCTTCATCAGCTCTGCCCATGAGATCTTTTTCCACTGTTCTTCTTCAAAGTTTCTTGACCACCACATTCTTTTCTTACCTGTGGGCCCCAGACAAAAGCATGTCTAACTATACTGGTTGGTTATTTCCTGAGGGTATGTCCTACCCTCTTCTATTTTCTTCCTTTAATATCCAGTTGATGAGTTTTACATTTCTATTTGTTATTACATCTCTGGCTTTTTGATACAGAGAATGTGAGTGTTACGTGTCTTTTATATTGTTAATGTTAATATTTAATGACAGGATGGTTCCTGTGGCCAAAATCACGTCTAGGGTAGTAAACGTATCAGACACCGCAACAAGCCAACATCACTCATAATTATTTGAGCCACAATGGACGAAGTGGACGATATACATTTTATTTAACAATTCACGCTGCTCCAAATGCAATACAGATCAAGCCAATATACAAACGGCATATTATATGCAGTCGTTGATATAACTGTAAGCAGTCCGTTTATGTCTGGAACGCTGTCCTTTTCATTTATAACCTTTTAATATATATAAATTCTGTAGCTCAAACACATGCGTCCACTCGCTATAACAAACACTGGTAGAAGGCCCCGTACTTCTGCTTCTCTAGTTTCATGTGACCCAGCCAACCATATCGGCATGACGTCACTACCCATATTAATAAGTGACCCCGCATAAAATAAACAAAAAAGGAGCCTAGTAGAGCTACCTATTATATAGACACAATCGTTATGAATTTTAATCATAACAGTGAGAGACAAGCATCTCACTGGTGAATGTCTAGAGCCCAGGTGTTATTTTTCATGGTGACACACCATGTTTCTGGGTCTCAGAGAAAAACAGATTCTACATCTCATCACCTAAGTACTGTGTTATTCCATCTCCACATTTTGTCAAAATTGATCTCAGGTAATAAATCAACATGATATAGTTTATTCTATCATCCTACACAATATCTAACAGTTAACAGTTTCAATCATCATGCACAGTTTCATTTTAATGCAATACATCTTTCTTTTCGACTAGTAATCCACAAGCTTTGAACACATTTTTCTAAAAAAAGCTGAAGTGGAGATGGAATAAAGCAGAACTAATGTGATGATCCATGTTGAACAGCCTAACTTTCCATACTCGTCATAGTGAGTTAAAGTCAAATCTGGTGTTATTTAACTTGATCTTGATTTGTTTCAACTTCTTCATTCATGTTACTTACTAAATAATTAATACAGTGCCGTCTTCAGTCATTTGACCGCTGATCTTCATTTTTGGTGAAATGAACAATAGTGGGCCATGTGTTTGATACGGCCTTAAAAACAAAATTCAGAGATGCAATAAAAAGGGTTACGAGTTAAGGTTAGGTTAGGTATCCTTAGGATGACGTCAAAGAACATGTCCCACTGTTGTTAACTTCAACCCTGTTTCTACTGAATGCATGCACATATTTGTGTGGGGTTTAAACACATAGGCTATTCACAGATGAAAATTACTGACAGACGCTCGAACAATATGGAGGAATTTGTTTACTAGTCCCTACTTCAACCCAGATCACCAGCAGCCCTTGCTTTATCTAGCATTGTCTGTGGTGCATGTGTGTGAGCGGTTACTGACCTTGTTATTTGCCTGTCAAGTGCAAAATTCCTCGCTCTTGCTGACCATTCAGCAGCGACATGCAATGTTCTTTGCTTCGCTTGTAAAAAAGATGACTTGTAAATATAGTGGAATAACATGATTGTATTTAACCGTGTTGATTTTTATAAAAATGCTTAGGAAGAACCATCTTGTTTGTTATCTGAATCCTTCAATTTTGATTTCCAAATTCCTTTTCACATGTCGTACACAATGTTAGGGGACACTACTCCAATCACAAGTATGGACCAGCTATTCATACCGCTCTCTTCTAGATTTCACCTAATCACCTACAGATACGCTGTTATATTTTGGATTTACTCTATTTGGACTAAGTGGGGTGGGCAGATTATGCCATATTTTGATATCGGAAATTAGAATTATTCTCTTGAATTAAAAACACAATATATCCTAATTATAACCCAGAAAAATTCAGAGATGCAATAAAAATGGTTACGGGTTAATTAATTCAAGATAATAAAATACGATTTCCGATATTTAAACATAGTATCTTCTTTCCCCCTTCCAAAGCCTCCCCCCCCCCCCCCCCCCCTTTCACTTAGACCAAATATAGTAAATCAAAACTTTAAAATGAATGTGTGTGAGCCCTCCCCCTTCCAAAAAAAAAACCAAAATAAAATAAAAATACAAACAACAACAAAACAAAATAGAAAGTAAAGTCTCTCATAATTGCCCGGTTGTTAACAAGGTGAAAAGGGTTGAGAAAGCCCTGGGGTGTCCGGGATGACACCCAATCCACCAATTATCTGCCATCATCCACATGAGCACCCCATCAGACTACCCCTTATCCTCACACCATCATTGATCCTTACATATTAATTTTAATTTTTGTTATATACTGTTTAACCAGATTGTGCTACTCTCTAGGTCTGTCTATTCTCAACACCTGTTTCACAGTTATTGATGAATTGCATGCCTGTAAACAATCTGTTACGTGCAGTCTTTGATATCTTACAATATTATACATAGGTAATTTTTTAGTGCTTAAGGGAAAGGCATTATTGAGTTACTTCCCTTGAAAGTTGTGCCGTCTCTTCGATCAAACTCCGCGGATGAATACATTATTTCTGCGATTTATTCTTTGTTTGGGTAGTAATAGATTGTTCTTGCTTCAGAATATCTATGACCTGAATTTATGTGTATTGTTTGTCTGAGTAGGACGAGTCTGTCTTATATCTGTATATCTTTACATATCTAAGTCGAACTATATGTTCTGTTGTCTCTAGGGAGGTCAAAGGCTATTCGGCGGATGTGTCGCTAGAGTGTGGTGTGATTTGGCTTCGTCCTGATAGGGACTGTGTCTTCTATGTCGGCCTGTCGCCGGGGAAAAAGTGATCTCAGTATTTGTGGGGAAAGTGATAGTCGTCTAGACCTATCGTGTATGCTTTACCCCAGTGTTTATTCGTATTGCCAAGGAATGGCAGTTTCATATTTCTTATACCAAGGTAATCCAAGATACTTTTATGAACTCTCGTACGAAGCCACCATTTTCGATAAGAGAATATATTTGACTCGATGAAAACGACTTCGATTCCTAGCAGCACTATATTCTGTAGAATGCAGTCAATTGTTCATGATCAAATCTACAGAGCAATGCAATGTTTTATGAATGACTAACTTTAGGACAGATTCATTATCGGTATCCAAACGTGAGTGACAGCTCACGAGTGAAGCCATCTTGGAACCAAAACATGTAGTGACTTTCAAGAAGAGAAAAGGGGATGCCCGTATTATCGCTTGTTTAGTCCAGAGATCACTGCTACACATGAGAACCCTTTATCAGCGGTTCAATATTATTATATGAAAAAAATATGTGCTGAACATTATGTGGGAGAATCGTCGCTAAACGAGATTAGGTTTAGAAGCCATCTGAAATATTGTTTATAAGCTGACGTGCTCAGTCAGTGAAGTCAGATGATATATATGTATGGGCGATACTGAGGGCTTGGCTACTGACAGTCCATTATAATATTAATCTACATGAGTGCCCATGTAACATAACATTGCAAGACCAGTTATCCACTGTACTATGATGTATTATGCCAACCTGTGATTTGTCACTATCTGTGCTGTCGAGTGTGTACGTCCAATTAAACTTTAGTAAAGGTACACAGTCGTTGGTGTCGATGACTTCCAGCCATACATGAGTGTGAGAAAAGAACATTTTTTTGTCAACACCACGAACCTTTATTATCATTCGCACATTATACACTCAATCCATGTCTACACACCACTGCGTAGGTCAAGTTGACATTCCATACACTACAGTGGAGCAAACAACACCATAGAGATCTTATCAACTGATGATGATGATGTCTGCTTCCATCCACTTATATTTATCCTTTTGGTGGATATCATTAACGGGAATAAAATATTCAACTTTATCACAATCTAATATTGGTTTTCTCTGTTGTTCATTCTTCTTACATTTAGTAGGAAATGCTCTATATTACTTTTTCTAGACACTCTGGATAGTAAATAAAGTTCTTCTATTCTGAAATAGCCCATTTCTAGTTGCAGTCTAAGAGATTTCTAATTGCTAGGAATTTTCAGTTCTCTAGATATCTGAAACGTTCTTGTTGGAATCTAGAACAATTTATATGCATGTCTGCACTTCAGACTTCCATCGCACTATGCTGTCCATTCGTCAGTTTTTATTCTTTTAATTAAGCTGTGTTACTCATCCCCACATTTATTTGGTTTCTGTTAGTTCTCCTTTTCTTAGCTTCTTGACATTGTCCATGTTTCTACCACTGTACAGCAATAAAGAGTACATATAACACTTGATTACTCTTAATTTTAATTTGTGAATTAGTGGCCGTCCACATATGACGTCACGCGCTGAAAAAAGGGAAGAGGGTGGGGGTCTAGGATTTTGTGATGTTGTGTAACGATAGGGGGCGGCTGTTTGGAAAAATGTGACGTCACACGCGCGTCTTTCATAAATGATGTTCCTACTTGTATCCTTTACTTACTTAGTCGTTCCCCTTCTACCGTGAGGTGTAGAGGTTTGGAAGAGAGAGCGCCAGACTATCCTATCGGCTGTCTTCCTCCTGGCCTGGTTCCATTCTAGTCCTCGGTCCTTCAAAGATTGTCTAATGTTGTCCTCCCAGCGGACTCTGGGTCGTCCTGGGGGTCTGGATCTCTGGCTCTTTGTTTCCCATGCTTGTCGTGGCAGCCGCTCTTCTCCCATTCTGCAGACATGGCCAAACCAACTTAGTTGGGACTGTTCTACTTGGGTCTGCAGGGGGTGGGATTTTAGGACTTAACGTATCTTCTGGTTGCGGACCATGTCTTTTCTTGTTACTTCAACCACCTTCCTCAGATACCTCATTTCTGAGGTTTTGATATGGCTTTTGTGGGTTGTAGTCATTGCCCATGACTCGCATCCATATGTCAAGAATGGGACATAGGTGGAGCGGTATACAGCCATCTTCGTTTTCTTACCAACCTATCTCTTGCTGAGGAATCCTGGATTTATGGCCTGAAAAAGTCTCCCAGCTGCTGCTTTTCGAGTGGCCAACTCTTCTTTGATGCCTCCCTTTCGGTCTATAATAGCTCCGATATATTTAAAGTGGTCAACCTGCTACAGGACCTGTTCTCCCAGCTTAATCTGATGTCTGCTTTCTTCTCGTGATATCACCATGGATTTTGTTTTAGAGCTGCTTATGACCATCCCTTTCTTCTCCAGCTCTTCCTTCCAGACTTGCAGGTTGGATTGGAGATGTGCCTCTGATTTAGCAATCAGGGCAACATCATCAGCAAATGCCAGCTCTGAAATACAGACCTGTCTCATCTTCCAGTACCCCACTGAATACTTTCTTGTTCTCTCCTTACACGCCTTGATAACATCGTCCATGAGGAGTATGAAAAGATAAGGTGACAGGATATCACCTTGTCTTACACCAGTGGTGGTCCTGAACTCTTCTGACATATGGTTTGCTGTCCTCACATAATTTCTGCAAGACTTGTAGAAGCTCTGTATAGCATGAATCAGAGGTGCTGGAATGTTCTTCCTTGCCAAACAGTCCCAAAGTTTGTTCCAGGGGACCCTGTCAAACGCCTTTTCCAGATCTATGAAACAAAGATGGATCTCACTCTTATACTCAAGGGCCTTTTCACTCAGCTGTCTGAGTGTGAAGATTAGGTCACGAGTACTTCGGTTAGCTCGGAATCCTCACTGGACCTCATCCATTTGTGGCTCAGCTAGGCGTCGGAGTCTCTGCTCTAGGATTCTAGAGTAGATTTTACTAGGGACACTGAGAAGGGATATGCCTCTATGGTTTCCACATTGTCGATTGTCACCCTTTTTGAAAATTGGTGTTATGATGGCAATCTCCCAATCCTTTGGTATGGTCTTGTTGCACCACGCTGCCGGTAGGACCCTTATGAGTAATAGGTCACCTGATGCTCCCATGTACTTAACCATTTCTGGTGTTATACCATCATGCCCTGCTGCTTTGCCCATCTTGATTTTCTCCAGTGCTGCCTTCAGTTCTTCCATCTTTATGTCATCTTCATCACCATTGGTTTCCTCTTCTGTGCTAGTGGTTATCATTTCTGATGCTTGACCTTGCTCACCATCAAGGAGTTCTAAGAAATATTCTTTCCATCTTTCCATTACTTCCTTCGGGCCTACTTGTATCCACAATAATTAACTTCTGTCCCCAATAGTTAACAACTCCCTCGTGTACGACTTATAATAATATTATGATCTCAGCTGAAATATCGGTTAATTGTTATCATCTTTAACTAGTTTAAATTATTTTTAATTATATATTTCTTTTTTAAATAATATAATACATTCACTAAAAAACAAAACAAAAAAGCAGACTAAAGAAACAGTACGGTGTAAAATTAGATTTAAAAAAAACAGTAATAAGTTATTACCATCACGACAGCAGTCTGATGAGACAAAGATACAAACGTTTAGCTAGCTGAATCAACTCTCTGTATGTGAACGTGTGGTGTTTAAAATGCAAACACCTTTATTTGAGTACTACAACGATTGGGACCTGTCTCGTGCTGAGGCGCAGCGAATGAAAGGGAAGATCTTAGTAAAAGCCGGATTAATTAAACACTATTTTACTTAAAAGATTATTTTGTCTGCACTAGTTAACTTCACAGTTAACAATTTTGTCAACGAACTAGTTCTTCTATGCATAACGGTAATCAGATGCAAGATTAAATGTAAATACTTGATGAGAGGTCACAGTTAGTGGGTTTGTAAATACACAGGGAGAAAACAAAGATGATGAGTGTAAATGCAGGAAACGATAACAATACTGCACTTGAAGAAACATCAGTATAATCATACATATACCTTGGCTGCAACACTGACAGCTGGAGGAACAGACAACGATATCAAAATAAGAATACAGAAAGCTATATGAGCTTTCATTGGACCATGAAATATATAGAGATCAAAGAAAGTCAAGTCCAACATAAAAATCAGAAATTAAACTGCAGTGTCAAGATAGTCCTATTGTATGACTTTGAACATGGAGAACAGCAAAAACAACGATCAGAAAAACTCAGACTTTCATAAGTGGGTTAAAAAAAAAAACAGGTAGTCTCATAGCAGATACTACTGCAGGAAGTACCTAGGTTTTATTATTTTTATATTTATTTAGGTTCTTATGTGTCCTATCTAGCCTTCACTTTCTTTCCTTTCCCTGACGAAGGCCTTGTGGCCGTAACGTTGGCTATTTTCTTTGTCTTTTGTCCTCGTAAGACGAATCACCTTTTTTAAATTTTTTTCACACCCATCCATTGTACTCCACGTCTTACCGCAGTTCCCCTCAACTTCCTCGAGTGAAGTGTTAGAAACGTCACAATACTAGGTTGAGCTTCGAGAGGTGGGGTAACCAGTTCCCCTCCTGGCTGCCTTTACCTTTCCTAAGCCAAGAGCAGTGTCAGATATCAATTTACAGCTAGGTAGACTATAGCGAGACGCCACTGTGTTTCCAAGTCGCAACCTTTGCCGCGAGATGCCTGCGCTCTAACCACGGACGTTCTCATAAATGGGTGCTTGTCTAAAATAGAAGGATTGTAGTGGTATGACAAGATCACTAATGTGGAACTGATGACACGAATCATGAAAGTGCCAGAAGAACAAGACATGAGAAGAAGACGCTGAAGATGGATAGAACACACATTGAGCAAACAAGACATGAGAAGAAGATGCTGAAGATGGATAGAACACACACTGAGCAAACAAGACATGCGAAGAAGACGCTGAAGATGAATAGAACACACATTGAGCAAACAAGACATGAGAAGAAGATGCTGAAGATGGATAGAACACACACTGAGCAAACTTTCTCATAGCTTTACCTGGCAGTCCTTGCTCTGGAATACCCAGGATAAGAGGGGAAGATCAAGGATTACACGGAGAACTGAAGACAGACATGAAGAGGATGAAGTAGAGATGGAAAAACCTTGAGCTGATGGCACCGGACAGGAAGACTTGTCATAAAGCATATGCTCCTTAGAGAGTTGAAAGGTGATGATGATGATGATTGTGACGTAGAATGAGAATAGTGATACAGTAATCCGACAGCCTTTGCTTTCCCATTTAGTGTCTACCATTGGCTAAGCCAAACCACGCAATTTTCTGTTTGTATGACTCACCTTTGAATCCACGCCCTTTTTCTGGGAACATAACAACAGAGTTGTTTACCAACTTTTCGCACCTGCCAGCCTTAACAACCTATTCACTATCAGCACTTGAAACACCAAGAAATATACATGAATGTAGCCGACCAGACATAGCGGAAGAAATATTGCAACTTTGTACATATCTGAATAATAGAGGCTACACAGTACTCTCAGTATGAATACCTTCGCAAGCGGGAATAGAAAGAAACGTTGTAGCCGACAAGGAAACAAAAACAGGAAGAAGCAGCCCAAACTACATAAACACAAGGTTGGGCACAATAGTGATCAAAAGTATAATTTAAAATATTATAACGAAGGAATGGACAGAATATTGGACATAAAGCCAGAAAGGCAGACACGCTTGTAAACTGCTAAAAGATCCAACACGAACATGTCAGATATCTAGAGAACCAAAAAATATCATGCATCAGAAAACTTTGACTTCAACTAGGAGCAGGCTATTTCATGATGGAGGAACCCTACTGTGAAGCGTGTCTGGAGAAGAACACCGAAGCACATTATCCGCTAACATGTAAGAAATATGAAGAGCACAGAAAACCACTCATGGAATACTTGAGAGCACACAACTCACCATCACAATCACAAGAAACTGTACTAAAAATGGACCTACCCAGGGAGCTACACAACATAATACAATTTTATATTACAAAAACAAGAATAACATATGACAATCAGACCAAATGATAATGATTTAAGCAGAAGAAAACACTAATAAAATACCCCCCCCCCCCCCCCTGTCCTCAACATCAGTATGAGAAGTAAAAAAAACTACCACTACTAAAGAATCAACAAATATCCAGTACAAACATTTAACATAACGTCCACTGCAGTTTAAAAAGGAATAAAAGAGTTACAGTAAAACAAAACGCAAAACACACAAACCCCTACACTAAATTGTAAAAGACAAGTTGACGGCATATTTAATTTTTAGATGTGACTCATTTCTCGTATTCACATCTGACACATATTCCGCATTTAGATCTTCTCATATTAAGTGACGAAAAAAATTCCGTACGTAACTTCTTTTTAAAGACTCTCAGTTCCGTTCCTCTGGCCGTAACGCCTATTTAAAGACGCTAACTAATTTTCTTTCTTTTTCCGATCCAGTATTTTAAAATGACCGGAATTTAATCCAGAATGGAATTAAACACATTTTTAAGCATTTCTGAACGGTCTTTGTTCACTTTTGGTGGGAATTTCAGTGTGTTAGCTTAATTTTTATTCGCGTTTCGTAGTTATTAACAATGACCGAAAATACACAGAATGGAAGCGGTTTACAATCAAAACGTCCTGCTTGTTTAACAGCTATTCAGTTTTGTTGCTTTTTCTGTATTACCAAACAGATTACCTACAAAATGAAAGCAAATAGAATGTATTGTGACAAAAATTTCTGATGGAGGCCTTATGTAAGTGGAAAAAAAATTTCGTAATTTCAGATCTTTTTTTTTTTTTGGTATGTACTATTTAATCTAACAAAACTACTAAATTATAAATTTAGTTAAAAAAAAACGAATAATGTGTTCATAATGCCCATTCATTTTCCTTTAATTTCATATATAATAAGTTATACTTTACTTATAATTAGATATTTTATCTCAGTAAACGTAACTTATGTATATGCAAACTTTTGGGGTCTAAAAATAATTCCGTCCAGAGGAGAAAATAAAACGTCGTGTCCTGGCGTGCGGTTACACATGGCGTTGTCGGCAGGATCTTGTTACAGGGTGGAGTGGAGTAAGTTAGAGTGGTGATGATGTGTCGTTTTGGCTATCGCCCATCTCACACTCACGCACTAACAAAAATATTATTTCCAGATCTTGTTACAGGGGTTGTAAAAATGTATTGAGGGCTTACAACCCCAGCACCAGCAACGTGCAGACACCTGCACATTCTTAGGTTACTTTGTACAAACAAACTATTGATTGATACAATCTTTAAATTTATTGAGATAATAACCCTAGCAATAATGCTGTTTAAATCCCCTGAGTAATATCCAGTATATAAGTACGGTACCGCGTAACATCTCAAATATCCAGTATGTAAGTACGGTACCGCGTAACATTTCAAATATCCAGTATGTAAGTACGGTACCGCGTAACATCTCAAATATCCAGTATGTAAGTACGGTACCGCGTAACATCTCAAATATCCAGTATGTAAGTACGGTACCGCGTAACATCTCAAATATCCAGTATGTAAGTACGGTACCGCGTAACATCTCAAATATCCAGTATGTAAGTACGGTACCGCGTAACATCTCAAATATCCAGTATGTAAGTACGGTACCGTGTAACATCTCAAATATCCAGTATGTAAGTACGGTACCGCGTAACATCTCAAATATCCAGTATGTAAGTACGGTACCGCGTAACATCTCAAATAATTAACGTGTATTCTTCGTTGCTCACTCTCACATATGATGCATCTTCAGACTTCGCACGGGCCACAATAGATTTGGATACCAGATAAGAACTACTGATGAGTGTGCCTGTGGCACCGATAAAATGACTGCTGAATATCTACTTCAAAAGTGCCCAACATGAGGTACAGAAAAAGCGCATATAGCCATCACCAGGACTATTCCTGGAAAAACTCTACGCAGATATCAACAACCTCAAGCTGACTACTGCTTTCTTTGAACATATTCAAGTTGACGTCTGAGGGTGAACGAAGAACAAGATATGCCCACATTTATTTTTATTTAAAATTTGGCCGTCTGCCTCATGCTACTTTCATCGCCATACATAGCATCTCCATCAACGGGATAGGTGAAGGTCATGTCTCGTTAATCTACTACTCTCGCGGAGCTGGCATTATTTGAGAGAATGTTCTGCGGCTGGCTTAACTTCCCCACAAAGACACGTGTCGATTTTTAATTTGATCAACAAGTTGTGTCTGAGTCTGCAGTGGCCAGTTTTCAGCCTGAAAATTATCACTGAATCTTTTCGTGGCAAGAAGAACTGTGCATATATTATAATAGTGAGCTTGCATTTATGCCATTTTTTTATTTGAAGATTTTTTTGTTATTATTACTGTATTATTATTATTATTGCTTTTATCTCTTCACCCGATATCTGTCTTCAGTTTGAATTTAGCTTCCTCCTTCTTTGGCAAGTGTATCTGTTTTTTCATGTCCATATACGTTGCAGAGGGAAGGAATTCACTGTTATTTCACTTTGTTAAATTTGGTTTGGTTTGGTTTGGTTTGGTTTGGATTTTAAGGATCATCGTCATTGCTCGTGGACAACTCCACCAGTGCTCCGATCTCCTCCCTTAGATCACACCAGGAAGATTCAGCACAGGGCACGAGCTCTGTAACACCGGCGATTTGTTAAATTTATAACTAGTTTCTGTTAGAAGAACAGGAAGGTCTAAATCATTGTTTTTGTTTTTTTGTTTTTTTTTTTAAGATTCATGGAAAACGCACAAATGAAAATAATATCGTACATACAAGTCAAGACACCAGACAGAAACAGGCGGTTTTCATTAGCTTCCTGTTTAGATAACGAAACATTACGAGTCACGGCGGGGGCATTGCATTCAAATTTTCTATGATAAGTGGAACTTTGGACTCCTTTATCGTAAAACTGCCTACACGTACGCAACACATACTATTTCACCTAGTCTTTTGACCTGGGATCTTGTTATTCTTTCATTTGCACGCACTTTATTTTATTTTTTTATCACGCATTATTATGTTCGCCGGTGTAATATAGTAAGTCTATCTTTACCACTCTGTAACGTTTCCAACATCTTTCTTATTTTATTTTCTCTCTCATTTAGCTCTTTCATCATTGACAAAGTAATCTTTCTTAATCACGGCTCGTACCGAAGTGTAACTTAATACGCTGTTGATTTATTTCAGCACCTTGCGCTATCTTTCGGAACCCACATAGCCTGGTCAGAATCTTGGTAAACACATCTGGCCACATTAGACGAGTATTGTTTACTCTGGGAGACGCTCAGCTTGGCAATGGAGAGAAGTCCTTTCATACCTAATCCGCTCTTTAAACAACACTGTCACGGATTGCCTCCCCTGCTTTGCAGTAGTGGTCCAATAGTGACCAAATCTCAAGAGGATTTAATATTGGCTTCCCAGGTATCTACCTGCGCGCAAGATTACTCTTGGCAGAGATGTAGATAGAAGATTAATGACACTTCTACCTTAAGGGATCGCTCACAGGATATTCTCAGAAGTCACGAACAATGTTGCATTAGGCTGAACAATTGTTAACGCATTATATCTGGTCAGCCGCCTTTTGTTAAGGATTTAAGCAATGGTTTAGCCCGTTAAGCCCCAAGTTGGTGTAATCCAACGAATGCCCTCTTATAAGTAATGGCTATATATATATATATATATATATATATATATATATATATATATATATATATATATATATATATATATATATAGTTATTAAATTGTCTTGCTCATACGTTTGCTTTCATACTTCTAATGATTGAATAAACAATTATTTGTCTAGTTTAAAGTAATATACAACAAATTTAATAGTCAATTAGTTCAACAAGTTAAAATAAAGATTAAATGGGGGTGAAAGGTAAATTAAATTTTTCTTCACAGAGGTTGGATCGGGGCGCTATCAATGTCCGTGTTTCTGTTGCCTGTGACAAAAAAAACTTAACTCCAGATGAGTCCTGCATCTGTGGTTCATCAATTATGTGATGACGGAAGCCTTCTCCACACTCTCTTCCACTGTAGGCGGTTAAGGTGGATGCTTTTCCCTCACAATAGCAGCGTGAATACCACAAATTGTCTGATGGCTTGTAACCACGAACCCAAAATTTTGGGAATACACAATCACCTTGCACATATTTAGACTGGACACAGCTCTGTATTAGAAGCTTCGAAATCACTTAGGTCTAGAACTTACTTAGTCGTTCCCCTTCTACCGTGAGGTGTAGAGGTTTAGGTCTAGAAATTAGAGTTAATTCCTCTGACGGCGGGTGTTCTGCAAAATCCTTTTCCTGGGAAAACGTTTGTTTAATTCCTCTATGACATGGTCTTTAGATAATTACACACAGGGATGGTCTAAGCGGAAACAAATTACGCATTATCCCCTGCGTTTCACTAGACGGATCTCCGCCAGATTAGCCACACAATATGGGGTTCTATTCATAGACCGTGCATAATGCAAGCTTGAATAAACATGCACAGTCGCTTTGAAAAGATGGTCAGTCGGATAATACGTGATAAAATATTATCCCTGCCCGGGTCAATAAACCTGGCGTAACACAAACAGTCGAGGAGTGAAGTGTTAAAGACTTAACTCTACTGATCCAACGTAGAGAGCAAAAATGAGTGACAATGCACAAATTATGCCAAATAAAAAGCGAATTGAATGGGAGAAAGAGACAAATGAAGAACGGAAGGGATACTGCCGGAGTGGCTGAAGGTGTGAGAGATCACACAAATACATGAACAAACCATTCTGTCACAAACACGACTGTCAACACCGTGTGATACATTAGCACGTCGCGACAAATTAATCGTGACGTGGACAGGAATGATTGTTGCCAGACTATGTAAACTGTAAGAGCCGGCATACTGAATACCTAGCAAGACAATGAACAAAGAGATTAAGGAAACCATCTCACAACAATGACCTGAGAAATTTCACGCGAAGCGACAAGGAAACAAGGGCTTTGTGACAGAGGAGACCGGGTGATTTCTGCACTGGGCGGCGAATCCTAAACCACGGTTTGTCTCGCAAAACGAACCCGCAGCACAGAATTGAAGAGTTGGTTGCGAAAGCCCACCCACTTTAACGATTGACGTGGATTGCGTACATGACAGCATCACAATTCAAGATGGACACCTAGTTACTGGATTGAAGGGTGGAGTCAGACCAACAAATGGTAACCAGAAATTTAACGAGATGTTCGCCAGAACGGCAAGACTGAGTTTTAAAACACCGCGGCGCATAAGAGTGTTCCCTGCCGCATAGCATGTGTACAGCTTGTTCTAATATTTCATTACTGTGTAAATATTTGAGTCATATCTGTGGAGTTTAATTTTATAGTGTTCTTACGGAATTTGCAAAGGGAAAAGGAGGTTAGTAAATCTGTTTAAAATTTATTAATAATTGTTTTCTATTCATTAGTTAAGATTTATTTTTGCACTTAGCCTCATAGCTAAATGTGCAAAAACTGCTTTTCCGTACTTCTAATTGTAAATGATTAATCAAATCCACGATTTATCCTCTAGGATAATATGAACAATTCATAGTTATATACTTCACCTTTATCTAGATCGTTAGATCATCATTACAGTCTTACATGAGTACACACTTTCATACGCAGTATATTTAACGCTTATCATGTGCGCCTCATTTCATACATCATTACAAGAGAATTAAAACAGAGTGATCAGTAGTAAGGAATAAGATAAATAAAAGTAAACCATTGATATTACATGTGAAACTTATGAAGCCACGTTTGTGTGTCTTCAGTCCAGTGAAGTTTGAGTCTACACATTACGTGTTTGGCGTCTAACCGGAAAGAAGCTAGGAACGCGTATGTCCGGATAGCAGGATTCACAAGAAAGGACATCCTACACTTCCTAAGTTACAAGACATATTTTTTCTCGCCCGCGTTTGTAAACTTTGTTGTCGCAGCATTTTATCCACCTTTTATCACGTGCTCACAAGTTGATTCCCATATTCATATATCAAGTTCAATTCACTTGAAAGCTTACCGCCTCAGTCAAGCTAAAGCACGCACAAGTAAATTTTCATATTTATATCAAAATCAACTCACTAAAAAGCGTATTTTATTAATCAAGAGGCATACTCCCAAGTTGATGAGTCTACCTACCAAGATCACTTAGTCAAAAGTTGATTCGCCAAGATACCAAGCTCAAATCACCAAGTTCAGCTACTCATTATGTCAGTTCATGAAGTGAATTCATCTACTTTCATCTTATACTGCACGACGTACATTCACTCAGACCAGCTTTATTGCACTTAACTCACGCGTTACCAGTAGATTATTGTGTGAACAACTCCAGTCTAGTCAGTGCCTTTTCAAGATCAAACAGCAGACATTTTCCCGAGACAACGGTCAACGGTTTGTCAAAGATAGAGAGAGATTTCCCAATCATTGAAGGACAGTATATCTTCCAAGTTCTCATTACTACAAAGGTTTTCATCAGTATGTTCTCGTCTTGGAGATAACGCACACAACATACCATACACCTACATTGGACAGTATATGCATACCTGTGTATAAAAATACAGTGGATGAACTTTGAGAGACACATTGACAGTGTAGATTGTACAACAGTGTGGTTACACTTAATGTATCCCATCATCATTTCACTATTCACATAGGTCCACTCTCATATTTAACTAACTACATTATTTACATGTCATCTGTGTGTGTGAATTGTCTTTCATCATCATCACTTTTTGTTGTCTACTAATCCTATATGTGTATATATTTAACTGATAAACTATACAGCCGCGTTGATCATTACCTTGTTCGTTAATGTATCACTCGTGCTGTCTGAGTTAAGTAAATATCTATAAGTAAAATTCTGCATTTAGATGAGGTTGGGGGCTCTTTCTGTATCGAGATCTAAGCGCAAAAGCTAAGGTCATGGGGAAATATAATACTCTCCATAACATTAGAAAATACTTTCTATTCGCATTCACTTCTTCTTGTCTTTTTTTCAAATAGGTCTCTTTCTCTCTTAACCAGCCAATTTCTGGAGATCTTCTTGATAACATTCCATAGGCCATTCCTAGCGACAACTACTGTTGTAGTTGCACCAGTATACACGTACGTCAACCGACCACAAGCATTTTTCTACACCATTTTTATATGAAAGTGCAGGTGCACACATTTAGACAAACTTCAAACCATTATACATTAAACAGTCATATATACTTCATCATTGTCGTTCGCTTATATAACAACATGTAGTTCTCTCAAAGTTGCCAAACATATGCGGAACAGAGAAAGCGCATATGGCCGACACCAGTTCCATTCGTGGAAAAGCTCTTCGGAGATTCAATTAGCCTTAAATTGACTACTGCTTTCTTTGAAAACATTTAAGTGGACGTCTGAGAGTGTACGAAGAAGAAGAAAGAAGAAGAATTTCTGTCATAAAGTTGGTTTGGTCTTTGGGTTTGTGACAACATTTGGTTGTATCTTTTACTCACCTTCTTTCTCTCCATTCATTTCTTCATTTTTCGCAAATAAACCTGCCTTAGATTTGTTGACCTCTTTTCATACTGCAAAAGTGTTATTTCACTGCTAATTGACCATCCTTAATCATTAAACGTAATCACTTAAGCTGTTAAACCAGATTGACTACATACGGTCAACGAAAAGTATTGGTCACTTTCTAAGTAATCCTGTCCCGTCAGACACGCATGCTCATCTGGGGGCTTTGTTCACTACAACCGCCTTCAGACACTTGGGCGGATAATAAAAAAAAAAGGAAGTACACGTGATAATTGCTTAACTCACTTCCAACCAGACATTTTCTGTGTAATTACCCGTCTGGGTAGACAATTTAGCGATGACACTATCTGCAGGCGATGTTACAAATCGTAATTTGAAAGGTTACTTAAGAGAACGGAAAAAGTCAGGCTATAAATGGGACATGACGTCGTGTGTTTAAATTTAAAATGATGTTTAAAATACGCGGAAGAAAATGTTGGGATAAACCCCGTCATAACACGCATGATTTAATACAATTGGCTGGGCAATTCTGGATATTATAAACATCACTTTTGATTGGAGACTGGTCAGATTGTAACAACCACGTGCGTGGGACGAAAGTTGCAATATAATCTGATACTTTCGCCGGTTTAGAGCACTGTAATAAACCTGTCAGGAAGACAACCAGCTAGCCAGAATAAGAAATAGGATCAGAATTCCATTTATAGGACCGGACCTTTTTTGAGCATCTTGTGGACTTATATCCCAGGAAAATTCTACCTACATTAACATGGAAAGCCGGAATCCTAGGAATTTTAAACACAAAGTCAGAGTGGGAGCTTAGTGTAAAGTAATACCCCAGACCGCCTCTAAGAGGAATCTTAAATAAGTTGCCTTAACTGTTGCTCTGGGCCAGGAGTCAGTAAAACTGAAGAGATTTTAGGGTGATTTGTACATTTTAAAATTCTATATTTTGCATTTATTAACATGTGAAAATTGCTAATGGATGTCCAAGTCATCTGAGGCTGGCAACCTCAGCATATAGAATAATGGTTTCATGAGCTTTCACTGCAAGAGCTGGTGACTGCTTTTTGCGGGTTTCTCATAGAGAACTAAAAAGCAGAGGTAGTTCCCAGATCCATCTGGGGCAGAGAGTGGATGATAGAACTGATGTACAAAATTATTATTTTATTGACCTTTTCAACTTGTGTAAATGTAAAGATATTCAATATAAATGTAATGAATGTTTTCCGCTCACTGGGATTAATATTAATGCCCAGAGAGGGTGAAGTTTTGAGGTAGATGAGATGGTGGAATTAAAGGGGGGGGGGGGCACATGATTGTGTGTCAGAAAACCCAATACTCAGGAGGGTATTGAGGGTGCTTTCTCTGGAACAAACTGTGTGATATGTGGCCTGCTGTCAACGCTAGACACCATCATCAAACGGGTCTTGAAGACCCTGGACCAGCTTCGTGATTACTCCCTGATATTTATTGGAACGTGTCACAACCTCCCGACATTACCAGTGACGTGAACGAACCAGTCCATAACCTGCAAAGAACCACACATCGGCTGGATCAGAAACCAACAAACTTACTGGCAGCTAAGTACGAAATTAACAGCTGCAACGTGAACTTTCAGACAATTCCCTCAGTATCCATAACATCACCCTGTGATGATAACTCTTTTTTAAAAAGAAAATATTAATTGTACACTGTTAAATATAATTGATTATTAAATTTGTTATTTGTACATACACAAATGTATAGTTGATTTAATCCTTTTGAGTGTACTGCACTCGTATGTCTCAGTCACCTTTAATACACTTAAAACAGAGCTACTAAAATCGGATTTCACTGAATTAAATCTGTTGGGGGGCTTGAACAAGCTAAATCATACATTATATCTCTTCACAAAAGTTGTCAGGCAGATAATAAATTAACTGTCCTAAGACCCATTCAGCACTGATCTTTATTTCTGAATATCTTGTGAATACTCATTCAAGGTAGAAGCATCATCCATCTATTTGCATCTCGGCCAAGAGTAATCGTGTGCGAACGTAGATACCTTTGAAGACCCACATTAGATACTCTAGGTTTTGTCCATTGTTGGACCATCACTGTAGAGCAAAGGGAAGGCAACCCGTGACAGGGTTCTTTCGTCGTCATACAGTTTCTCTCTGATAGGAGTTGGTGAAGGTCATATTGTCGATCAGCCGTCTCGTGGAGCCGACATTTTTGGAAGAGATTTTTTTTTACTGTTTCCTGTTATCCCCACACGGACCTGTGTCCGTCTGTATGATTTTTACATAATTATACATACATATATACACATGTAACCAACGTGCACAGTTATGCACAGAAACATATTATATACTCAAATGCATATATATATATATATATATATATATATATATATATATATATATATATATATATATATATATATATATATATATATATATACACACACACTCTCTCTCTCTCTCTCAAACGTAAGAAGGAAGACAGAACGGACTACGTCCATTTTGAAAGGGTTGAGAAATAATGACCTTGATGTGTCTCATATATTATACTACATCCTTTTAGTCAGAGAAAGACAGAAAGAGAGAGAGAGAAGAAAACAAAATAGTGAAAGCTCTGTGCATACTATATCAAATAAATGTAGTTAAATGTAAACCAGTCATAAAATAGAAACAGAGACAGATCGGTAAATAATATTTTAAAAAAAATAACTAGTTCAATGTACATATAAAAGGCAGCGATTCAAAAGAATTGTTATACAGTGAATCACATGCCATTGGTAACATCCTTGGCAACGAAGAGGCGGACAGAATGGTAAAGGATGGTGGAAAGCTAACTTAACCTGATACAAGAATAACCTGTGAAGATGCCAAGAGTTTTATCAAGAGCAGATGCAGGAACAAGTGGGAAGTAAGGCATCCAGCCCACCAGAAAAAAAAAAAATTAGTGCACATTAACAACAGCTCAACAGACGTGAATAACAGACGTGAATAACAGACGTGAATAACAGACGTGAATAAATTGTAATGTTCGGATTCTGTACAGGCCACAACAAGGGGGAGATTATCCCTAAGCGGGTAAAAGTTGGTTTGGTTTGGTTTTTAACGACTATCTTCATTGTACACGAACAACTCCATCAGTGCTCCGATCTCCTCTCTTAGATCACACAAGGAGGATCTCAGCACAGTGCAGACACTATGTAGCACCGGCGAAAATCCCAATGTGTGTACCGTATATTCTACAAATATATTTGGTGGGTAGGTTTCTAATGTTTAAATTTTGCCAGGGCAGCGGCCTTATGGCCTACCCTTTACGATTTCCAACTGACGTGGGATTTTTAACGTGCGCAACTTGCACACGGGAACTCCTATTTTCAGCCCTTATCCGAGAAGGCTAGGCATTCGATCTAACTACCCATGAGACCAGGAGGGAGTAATACATGACTAGGACTACCGGTTCTGAAGAAAACAATGTCCATAAATTATATTCCTTCTACTGGGAATCGAACCCGGTACCTCGAGAATTCGAGGCGGACCGCCATATCTCTTAGCCACTCCGGCCCCGGGGGGGGGGGGGGGGGGAGAGAAAGGTTATATTTTGACATATCCATTATAGTGACCTCCCCTTGTAATGAAAGATAACCTTTACCTTTTCGTACATGACCAAGACAAATATTACAAGGGGAGGTCGTTATAATGTACATGTCTAAAGAGAGAGAATCTTTACACTGAAACGTCCAAGTTTCTAATTTAGTATACAGGCGTACCTCGGAGATATTGCAGGTTCGGTTCCAGACCACCGCAATAAAACCAATTCCACAATAAAGCGGGTCACACCCATTTTTGGCTTCCCAGTGCATACAAAAGCCTAAAATCATGTTTACACTATGTCTATTAAGTGCGCAATAGCGTTAGGTTTAAAAAGAACAATGTACCGTAAAATTAAATACTTTATTGCTAAAAAAAAAAAAATGCTAATCTTCATCATCTAGGCCTTCAGCGAATCGTAATCTTTTTGCTGGTGGAGAGCCAAAATCTATCGGAAGAAGAAGGTCTGTTCTAATAAATAAACATGAATAATTTGAAAAAAGAGCAATATCTGCGAAGCGCAATAAAGCGAAGCGCAATAGAATGAGGTTTGTGTGACGGTATTGCCTCTCCTGCTTTGCAGTCGTGGTCCAACAGTGGCCAAAACTCAAGAGTATCTAAAGTTTGTCGTCAGTTGTCTACCTTCGCACAAGATTACTCTTGGCAGAGATAAAGATAAACATTTATAACACATAAGGAAGGGAAACCCGAGGCCTGTAAACAGTGAATAAATATTATACAAACATGAAGGTATGTTTTCAGGCACTCGTTAGAAATAAAGAAGTAGAACACTAGACAACAGAATAACAACAGACGTGAGTGGCTTACCCAGGACTCGAACCCAGGACCTTCCGTGCGACAACCCCGCCTAGCTATGCAAGCGAATCACACTATTCTCCCTGCCATCTAGGCATCACCTTAAAGTGTTTAGGTGCAAATGTTTAGGGAAGGGTCGGGTAACAAACAGACGTGATGACTTATCTCTGAGTGGGGTGTAAGAAGAAAAATACAAAATATCTGCTACAGTGGACAGAGAAAGAAAAAGGTGCGACGTTTGAAAGCACGCAATAAAAATCAGTACAAAAATGTAACTGATACCGCCGTATGAAACAGATATCGAGAAAGTCGCCCCATTCTGTCACAGTATGCCTGTATGCAACATCCCCCATCTTTCTCTTTCTCTCTCTCTCTCTCACATTCTCTCTCTCTCTCTCTCTCACATTTTCTCTCTCTCTCTCTTCTTTTTTTTTTAACTTTCTGTTATCAGTTCTGCAGCTGTCCATGTAATTATTGGGACACATTCTATCGATGTTTGTTCAACAAATTGAAATTCGGACAGACAGATACGTATCCATGCGGGGAGGACAAACAAACAATAGAACTTATCCTGCTGGCTCCATGAGAGTAGCGATGTGGCAGTATTGCCTTCTACAACCCAGTTGAAGTAGAAACTGTATGGTGACGAGAAGAGCCTGAAACATATCGCCAACTGTATGGTGACGAGAAGAGCCTGAAACATATCGCCAACTGTATGGTGACGAGAAGAGCCTGAAACATATCGCCAACTGTCTGGTGACGAGAACAGCCTGAAACATATCGCCAACTGTCTGGTGACGAGAAGAGCCTGAAACATATCGCCAACTGTCTGGTGACGAGAAGAGCCTGAAACATATCGCCAACTGTCTGGTGACGAGAAGAGCCTGAAACATATCGCCAACTGTATGGTGACGAGAAGAGCCTGAAACATATCGCCAACTGTCTGGTGACGAGAAGAGCCTGAAACATATCGCCAACTGTATGGTGACGAGAAGAGCCTGAAACATATCGCCAACTGTATGGTGACGAGAAGAGCCTGAAACATATTGCCAACTGTATGGTGACGAGAAGAGCCTGAAACATATCGCCAACTGTCTGGTGACGAGAAGAGCCTGAAACATATCGCCAACTGTCTGGTGACGAGAAGAGCCTGAAACATATCGCCAACTGTATGGTGACGAGAAGAGCCTGAAACATATCGCCAACTGTCTGGTGACGAGAAGAGCCTGAAACATATTGCCAACTGTATGAAAGAGTATAGATGTGGTTTTTTTTTTTTAGAGCCAACGAAGACGAAAAAATAAAACATTTTCTAACAACACTTAACACAATTTTACGTCTTCGGTATTGGGTATAAATTTCATACTGCACTCTATAAATAAATGTTATTAAATTGCAGCCAAGGTGAAGTGGGTTCAATTCCCAGCGCGGGGCGGGATGGGGGGGGGGGGGGTGAAACAGGAGAATCAATACTTTGGAGTCATGACCAAAATTGACCTGCCCCTTTTCCCAAGAGTTTCAAAAATGTAATTTTTTAAATTTTCAGTTTATATTTATGGTGGGTGTGAGAGAGAGACCTCACTCTTATGATCAGCTTACCTCACGTTGTATTGTTCTATATAGAGTTTCCCATTATTGCTACTTGACTAGGTCATTGGCAATAGGATCGAATGACTTCTATACAGGTGACACTCGGAAGACAAATTTGGCTTCTGGGGGAAAAGCAGACACCGTTAATGATTAGAAACCGGCTGACCGGGTTGGCACCACACCACGTAAGTTGTAAACATCCGCTTCGTTCACGACCAATAAAGAAAAAAAAATGTCTCAAGGATTCACCGAGATAAGAGGTTGGGGTGGTGGGTTGGTAGAATGACGACCTACTGGAACTGGCCAGGTGAGCTAAACGGAGTTCGATCTCTGAGCTAATTTGGAATGAGTGGCGTGCTAAAGGGAGTGCGAGGGGGCGGTCTGTCACGTATGACAGTCAGGAGGGGGGAGGGGGGGGGTTACCATCAGACACTATTATGACAGTACTGTACTGTCTTTAAATACACTTTCCTGTGTGTTTTATGAGACAGAGGGAGGGAAGGGGGGGGGGGGGGGTTGCTAAAGTAAGGATCCGCCTCTGTGTGTCAGATACTTTCAGAACGACCCTGTCTATAATATCTATGTATCTGTGGCAGGAAATCTCTGCACAAGAGTGCATGACAATTCATAGCACACAAATCTCAGCCGAGAGTCAGTTCACAGTGCGGAGAATATTCAAGTTGATCTTACTAATGATGAGCTCACTTACGTCTTGGATGAAAAAAGAGATCCCATTAAACTGCAGCCATGGTGTAGTGCAGGGGTCGGGCAACTTTTTTTTTGGGTATTACCCCAAAATCTATTTGTGTTAAACGATATTACCCCCCGCCCACCCCCAGACTTCAAAGTAAACAAAAACAAGCTAATTGCTCTTAAAATGAACAATAAATTGCTCTCAAAGTCAAGAATTAATAACAGACTTAAAAAGCCACACATGATGTCATAAGAATAGCACACATACAAAATTAATAAAAAGGATTGAAGAACTGAACAATTTCATTGAAAACATCTCTGCTTCAGGTTCTGGGAAAATGGTGCTGTTTCATGTTTGAAACAACAACATCCGGGCTTTTTGATGTCAGAGCAACTTGGATTCTGTCTTCGGGGTCCAACAGATTTCTGTGCTTTGTTTTCAAGTTCATAAGGGTAGAAAATCTTGTTCACAAAGGTGGGTTGTTGCAAAAGGCAGCAGCATTTTTGTCGCTTCTACGTGTGCAATTTTATAAGCCTTTGCAGTTTTTTTAATCCAAAAAGATGAGAGATCTGTCTTGTTCTGAAATCCCATGCGTGCTTCACTGTTGGAGCGAAGTTCAAGAAGTGCCTCTGCCAATCCTTCAGGCTCTACAGGCACATCAGCAAGTTGACATTTGAAGGGATTTACAACCCAACTGACAGTATGTGAATCAAGCTCTGGAAAGTAATCACAGAACCGCTTTTTGAGTTTGGTCAGATGCCTTGTAACTGACTCCTTGATGTCACAGTCTGAGATCTTCACAATCTACTAAAACCTCTGCAAGCTTTGGAAAGGCGGCTATCTTGTTTTGTTCCACTTTCTGGTTCCAATACAGAAGCTTTGATCCAAACGCTGAAATTTTTTTCTCTTGCTAAAAAGACATTGATGTTTTTCCCTTGCAATTTCTTGTTCAGTGAATTCACACGCCCAAAGATGTCAGTTAAATATGCGAGATGTGCAAGTCAAGTGAAGGTTCTCAACAAGGGCATGATTTTAATCCACCAGAAAGATTTTTTGTTCAGATCTGAGAGCCCACACTCGATTCAGAACATTTCCACGTGGAAGCCACCTCACTTCTGTGTGAAGAAGGAGGTCTGAATATTCAGCTTCCCCATTCTCACATAAATCACGAAATAGCCGCGTGTTTAGTGTATGCCCTTTGTAGCGAAATTTGGTTCCTCTTGCTTTGTTGTGGAAAAAAATGTGTAGCGCGACTCCCACACACACACACCAGCGCAAGGTCAGCGCGGCGGTCTTTCTTTGAAGTTTGTAGACAGCGGAAATG
The DNA here is from genome assembly GCA_024509875.1 of Oreohelix idahoensis. NCBI lineage: Eukaryota > Metazoa > Mollusca > Gastropoda > Stylommatophora > Oreohelicidae > Oreohelix > Oreohelix idahoensis. Next base: position 148,756 of record JAMPIV010007117.1, read on the forward strand.
TGAATTACGGTTGAAGCCAGACAATATTACTAAAGAATGAGGAAATAGCTATATAGGAATGTATGACGGACTTTAAAAGTATGCATTTACTGAAAATTAAATTATTAATTACCGGAAAACGACCGGTTGGAATAATATTAAATAAATATAACTCAACAAAGGAGATAGACTAGGAATTATATCCAAAAGGATATTATTCAAATATAAATAGTTTTAAAGATAATTAATATTTTTCACCTTCATCACATCGGCTAAAAGTTAGCTAATAATCTTTAACAATTTATTACACTAACAAGCCTCAACGGATTTGGATAAAACTTATATGGAATGAAAGCCTCATATGGGGAAAAGGGAATGATACATAGGAAGGACGGAAGAATATAAGTGTGTAGTGAACAGAAGAGAAAAACGAGTACAGGAAAAGCACAGATTGTTTCAAATAGCTTCAAACCAGGAGATGAAACGAAAATCTTTTGGGACTTTTAGAGGTGCTTTCTCGTACGCGCGAGAGACTGAAATATAAGGACAGAGCGGCGCATTGGAAATCACACACTAAATCCAGAAGCCAGAGTGAGAAACTGGAAGACAGCATCTGCAAGAAAAGTTCTATTTTCACGCTGCATGCAGGGCAGATTAAATTAAGCCAATACAGTCTCACCGTGAGCTTATTAATCCTAAGAGGGTATGTAAGTTTATTAAAAATATATGTATTACTAATATCATTTTATTTCAGATTTTATTTCTGATTGATTGTAGCAGATATAATAAAAAAAAGGGAATGACGCTAACCAGAGATAACCTTCACAGGCATTGTCAGGAAGCATAACCATTAATTCGTTAGCCACATATATCATGGCTAGTTCTTGCCTGGAAGCTTACACATACCAGCAAGTACATAAGTGACTTGACATCCATAAGTGGAAGGCAAAGGTTATATCGTACCCATGTATCATAACATGTGATTTATTCATGTATATTGTTAATTCTGCACATTATACATTATCTTATCATGCTATATCTGTAATATACTACCATGATTCATTCA